>JAHKKF010471840.1:0-11529 GCA_019740295.1 Labeo calbasu
TTTACCTTGTCAAAATCAGCTCTGCAAAAATCATCATGTTCTGGTCGAGGTTGCTTTAAATGTTAATGAGCTCTGCTCGCCCCACCCCTCTCTTCTCTTTGTGGAGTGACGAGCCTGTTTACTTCAGCCGCTAAACTTGCTAACCAGCACGTTATTAGGAAAGGCGATCGCAAAGATTCATAATAAACCCCTTATACTCACTTCTGCTGTAAGTGAAGCTGGATCATAAATGATTCGCGCGAACATAGACGGATTATGTAGATCGGGAGGCGCATTACATTCACAAACAAAGGTAATCCACTGCATCTTCAGCGGCTCAGATTTGGGGAGTAAATGACGACCACTATGTTCATTATTACATCCAGCAACACAACACCTCAATCGCTCAATCGGAGATATTCTTGTCTAACTTACATCCCTGCTCCGGCATCGAAACAATGGAGGTCGGACTGTTACAGCTGATTTAGGGCGGGTCTGAGGTAAGACGCTCACATCAATCAACTATTGTGGGAGCGGCCTCTGTGGGTGTGACGCCACAATGACAGGCATCTGAGAATGGCTCGATTTGAAAAATGGGATATTATTTTTACAGATTAATTAAAAACCACTGCATGGATTTATATCATTACAGCATAGATGTGTACATTCACTGCCAACACACGTTAATGTTCAAACAACAAGCAAAAGTGAACTTTGCATCCGATGACCTCTTTAATGCTTCTCAACTACATGGTTATAGTACGCAAATGACAGAATTAGTTCTTAAAGTTCACCCCAAAAATTACAATTCTGTCAAGAATGAAGAATGCTGTTAACCAAACTGTTCTGATTACAAATGACTTCCATTATATGAACAAAAAATAAAATGGAAGTCAATGTGATCCAAAACTGTTTGGTTACCAACATTCTTCAAAATATCTTCAAGGTTCAACAGAACAAAGGAAGTCAACATGAGGGTGAGTACATGAAGACAGAACTTTTTTTGGATGAATTATCGGTTTATATAATTCTGTTAATTAAATGAAGTCTTTATAACCAAACAGACTTGATAAGCCCATTGGAAGGATATGAACCATATAGCAGAAGAATCAAACACAGCTAGTATAACGTATGTGACGAGGGCTGGTCCATTATCTCGACCCTTACAGATCAACACCAATCACACTCATTATTCACAACACATGAAGTATAAATGACATCTCATAACTGACTGTTATTAGTATATGCATAACAACAAACTGTTACAAATGTCAACTTTACCCCAGTGATCCTCAGAACGCCCTCAATTGCGGCGAATGCGAAGTAAAGCACACCCAGACCCACCACTCTGTGCATGACGGTGCCTAAACGTGGCCTGAGAATATACAAAAACATCATTACCATTACATCTCATGCTATCTAAAGTAACTAAAGTAAGGAACAGTTCACTCAAACATGAAAACTTGCTGAAAATGTACTCACCCTCAGGCCATCCAATTTAGCATTTCGTAACTATAGCGTTACATCATTTTAAACTGTGGACTCTGGCCAAAATATAAATCCATAATCCATAATATCCAGCCACATTTTTTTTTACAACTGTTTTGGACTGTTTTTGCTCGTAAGCAGTGCTTGATCTGTGCATATTTCTCTCCTGATTCAGATCAGATGACTTTTTTCACTGGATAAAGCAATATTATAGATAGATTAGTTGTATTTTAGCTGGATGCAGAAGTTTGAAGTTAAAAACATCATAATGACGGTTTCTTTTCTGACAAACACACAGTTTTTCACCTCACAAGACATTAATTGTTGGACTGGAGTGGTGTGGGTTACTTGTGGATTATTGTGATGATTTTATCAGCTGGTTGGACTCTCATTCTGACGGCAGCCATTCACTGCAGAGGATCCATTGGTGAACAAGTGATGTAATGCTACATTTCTCCAAATCTGATAAAGAAACAAATTCATCCACATCTTGGATGGCCTGAGGGTGAGCATTTTTTAAGCACATTTTTTTTTTGGATAAAATGTCCCTAATAATTAATAATTCTGAAACCTGCCAAACAATGCTTTCGTAACTCACTTGACAATGCCGTATCCCAGACTGACGATGATGACGAGCAAACGGGCCAGAGTCCTCTTCAGAGCAGAGATGAGCTCGGCAAAAATCAGCAGACCCTGAGCTGGAGAGAAAAAAAAAGAAGAAATTTAACTACTGAACATATGGACTCCTTTTTATATACTTGCAGCTTGTTTTTCAGTAAACGCCAGTGTGAGCTTCATCCAGATTAATTACATATCTGAATGTCATAGTGTTAGATCCAGATGAACTAAAGTGAAACAGAAACATTAGATGGTACAAAACAAATAAAATGTTGCCTTGACAATTAACTGAAATAAAGTCAAGCACTTAAATTACTAACTGGAAAGAAATAAAAACTTAAATAAAAACAGTAATATTAATATTTAATATTAATATTTTTAATAATAATATTTCGTATTATTATTAATTAAAACTACAATAGCATATAAATAATGCCAAAAGACTGAAGACTGAAGTAAAAGCTGCTGAAAATTCAATTTAAAATATATTAAAATAGAAAACAGTAGTTTTCAGAACATTACTGTTTTACTGTATTTTTCCATCAAATAAATGCAGCATCCACACAAAAAATATGAAAAGATCACAGATGACACAAATTTAAGCAATTAGTGTCCAAATTTGTTTGGCCATTGTAAGTGGAGAAAACAGCTGAAACTGAGAAATAAAGAGTGCATTTTGACTAACATGCTGAGCCCACGTTGTTCGTGTTTTGATATTCAGCACAGAAGACGGCCTTCTCTATCATTCCCAAGAATATGACTCCTGCAATCCAGAACTGAATCCTCAGCAGGTCTTTCCAGTAGCAAGACGCCCAGACAAACCACAGCAGAGCGTACAGGATGTAAACCACACACATCACCATGTAGAACTGAGGGAAAGAGAGGGAAAGAGAGGGATTTAAATAAACATATGTTCCAAAAACAAACAAATCAGATTTAATTGTGATATAAATTGTGATATAATTTTTAAATGTTTTATTTTGACTTATTTTATTTAATTTAGTTTTATCTAAATCTTCTAATTTATTATCAATATTTTGTAAAATTATTTATCCACTTATCTTCCCTAAACTTTTCCCAGAGACCCTCTAGCACTCCCTTGAGGCATATGAACTACTTACGACCATGAGAGGCCATTCGGTGACAGAGAGATAGCCGTGGGTTCCCTTCATCACAACACTGACTGAAACACATAATTTAGATAAGATAAGATCATGCAACAGCTACATATTCAGACATCTATGATAAGAGCAGACAAGGTAATTAGGCCTACAGGTTAAATTCCAGTTAGCATCCTGTTTGCTCGAATTGATCTGAACTACCAGCAGGTAGGGCCCGTCCCTCCAGGTCGTAGCAATCACATGATCCTTTGTGCCAACAAAGAAATTACATGCATTACTCAACAAACACTCAACCTATTGCTGTTGCCAAATGCTCCATATATTGTGTCCCAGAATGTCTCACCGTTCTATATGAACCAACCTCAGCAACAGAAGAACTTGTGAAGCTGCCATCCTTATTTAGAAACAAAGAAATATATATATATACACATTGCTCTGTTTGAGAACAAGTCGATTTTCAAATTTGAACGTCAGACAACAGTTTTACCTGTAACTCGCCTTCCCCCTGAGCCGTTCTCACTGCTTTCGGTTCTGCTTTTGATTTCTGCAGATAAATATGTAATAGACAACTTTAAAAAAGGTGAGTAAAACTGAATCTTATAAAATGCAAATATGTAATAAAGACTGACATCAGCCGATCGTGAAAGAGGTTGAAAACATGAGAACTGTATGACATTTTTGTGCCTAGGATATTTTATTAAAAAAAAAAAAAAACATTTTAAAAAGTTATTTATTTATATAAATAAAGGCCACAATATAGGTACCATTCTGTTAATGCAAAATACAATTTCATCTGTTTTTAAATTAATAGTAAAATATAAATATATATATTTGATGAAAAAAAACAATTAAAAAATGTCTAAAAAAAAGAAAAATAGAAAATAATTTAAATAAAAATATTTAAAAAAGTCTAAAACTTAGACTAAAATTAAAATGAAAAAATGAAAAAATAAATAAAGAAAAAAAAAATAAAACACTGACCTTGACTTATTTATCTCAATAAAGGTGAGAAAATAGGGCATATATTACTGACTGAGATCAAGCGACGTGAACGTACATTGAGCATGGGGAACATGTGCATGTCACTGCGGCAGGATAAATCCTTGTATTTGTGCTGAATATACTCTCCGGGTCCGAAAGGGTTCGGGTCCATACTTTTACCTCGACTCAGTGGCGTCTTTTCATACATCTCCTGAACGAGCAAATAAATAAACGATAAACAAACAAACAATATCGCACACATGCTGTAAGAATTTCAGAAGCTTACATCTGCCACTTACTTCAATATTGTTGTACTCATTGTGACAGGGGTAGTATTTCAGAAACCACTGAATGGAGAACGTCACTTCTTCTGGACACCCGAATGACGCCACTACAAGGAGAAAAGAGATCCTTATGTCACTGTGCAATCTAGGATAGGCATCAATCATAATAAATGAATAGTTCAACCAAAATGAAAATTTGCTGAAAATGTACTCACTCTCAGACCATCCAAGATGTAGATGAGTTTGTTTCTTCATCAAATTTGGAGAAATGTAGTATTACATCACTTGCTCACCAATGGATCCTATGCAGTGAATGGGTGCCGTCAGAATGACAGTTCGAACAGCTGATAAAAACATTTAAAAAATCCACACCACTCAATTTCTTAACTTCAAACCATTTCTTTCTCTTATGGAATCATATTTTAATCAGAAGCAATGGTTTGTAGTTAAAAAGTCTTGATGATGGACTGGAGCGGTGTGGATTACTTGTAGATTATTGTGATGTTTCTATCAGCTGTTGGACTCTCATTCTGACGGCACCCATTCACTACAGAGCAAGTGATGTAATGCTACACTTCTCCACATCTGTTCAGATGAAGCAACAAACACACCTTGCATGTCCTGAGGGTTAGTACACATTCAGAAAATGTTTATATTTGAGTGAACTATTCCTTTAAACTTCATCTTCAGTCTATACAAAAATAATCACATCAGATACCTCTCAGCTGAATGTCAGTGTCTTTATACATGGCTTTTTTTAACAATAAAGGTCTTGATGTCTGGAAAAGAGAAGAAAACACAACATCAATTTCTTAGAAAGTGCTCAGTTGTAAATTAAACTGGTGCAAGATGGCATTGTCTTACAGTGGAAGCCACTAGAAAACTCAGTGGAAAAATTAGACAGGCTTTTAAATATTTGATAAGACCTCGTCACAAACTTTACACAGATCATATGAACAATCAAAGGTGACAGCGTCACAGCAAGATGCCAAAAATACGTTAATGATTCCTTCCTAATAATTCCTTAGTTTGCATATTAAACTGCAGCGACAGCCTACATTTACTGCTACTAAGGTATAAAATGCCTCCTTCTGCTGTTATACATCATATATATATATAACATTTACAGAAGTGATATGTATACACACACACATCCATAAGGAAAGCAGTGCTGTGTCTACTTTATTGTCTCAAATAACTTTTGCGAAAATAAAATGTCAAAAAATATCAGTAAAATAATGTTCCATGCTCGTTCAGAATAACATATATTTATGTAAAAAAATGAAACATTCTGAGCTGTACTTACTAAAATACACTTGAAGTCAAAAGTTTATATACACTTTGCAGAAACTGCAAAATGTTATTTACCAAAATAATAAAGATTATACATAATGCATGTTATTTTTTATTTAGTACTGACCTGAATAAGATATTTCACATAAAAGAAATTTACATATAGTCCACAAGAAAATAATAGTTCAATTTATAAAAATTACTCTGTTCAAACGTTTACATACACTTTATTCCTAATACTGTGTTGTTTTCTGAATGATCCACAGCTGCGTTTTTTTATTTACTGATAGTTGTTCATGAGTCCCTTGTTTGTTCTCAACAGATTCTTTGGTTTTTCAGCTTTTTTGTATTTGAGCCCTTTCCAACAATGACTACAATTTAGAGATCCATCTTTTCACACCGAGGGACCCATATGCAACTATTACAGAAGGTTCAAACGCTCACTGATGCTACTGAATCAACGAATTAGGAGCTGGGGGGTGAAAACTTTTTGAATCTGAAGATCAGGGTAAATTTTAATTATTTTGTCTTCTGGGGAGTATGTATGCATGTATCTATATGCATGTCGCTTCTGAAGGGCAGTACTAAATGAAAAAAAATGATATTTAGGCAAAATAAAAAAAATGTACACATCCTCATTCCATTTAAAAGTTTTACCCTTGTCTCTTAATGCATTGTTTTTCCTTCTGAAGCATCAGTGAGCATTTAAACCTTCTGTAATAGCTGCATATTAGTCCCTCTGTGTGAAAAGACGGATCTCAGAATCATACCATCATTGTTGGAAGGAGTTCAAATACACAAAAAATGCTGAAAAACCAAAGAATTTGTGGGACTTGAACGAATTTTTCTAAAGAACAGTGGGAGAAAATGATCATACTAAACGGTATTATTTTAAATGATTACAAACTTCTTCCTGATTAAATGGGTAAAACCTAGTAGTTTGAAGAATAGTGGAAAAGATAGGTAAACATTAAAATTGACAATTAGAAATAGTGATTTCATCTAATGATTCTTGTTCTAAATAAGCCTGACAAGATTCTCTATTTATATGAACTGTTGTTAAACTGAATGACATTTCAGCGTCTTCTATATTAAAGCCATATTAAACTTTTATTGTGTCGATGCTTTAAACTCTCTTTTCATCTTTGACACACAGGCACACATCTTGCATCTCAGCAGCGCAATACATGCTGTAAGAAATACAACAATGCAATATTCAACTATTTCATCAAGGCAGCATTATTAAACATCATCTCTCATTATCACAGAGCCATGCATGATAATAATATAAAAGACACAACCTTATGTTTTTGAGCTGCAGCGTGCAGCATTGAGCTAGCGTTAGTCCTCATATATAAACACAGCATGTGGACAGTTTACGAGTGTTTTATCATTTAAACGACTCCAAAAGCAGTCTCATGGCGTGTTATTAATCAGTCATTAATTTCCAGTGGTTGTCTTAATAACAGTAACGTAAAAACATCACACAATCCATGAATTAAAGATGCCCTGGTATCTAACGCTAGCTGTTAGCATTTAGACTCGTCGCTCGTTTTCATCCGTTTATATTCAAAAATGTTATCCACACTCACATTAAGCACTGTAACAGTCCACAGGCCCATCTCTGGAGCGGCGTTAACTTCATGTAAAGATGAAGTGATGAGGAGAAATGGGATAAAACAAAGCAAACGGCTGCTGCTCCGTATCCACCGGCGGCTACTGTCGGCCATGTTTACTGTCCGGAGACGCGCACACACACACCTGTGCGACACGACACGTCATGCCGTCAAAAATCGGATGGTGCGCGAAATTTGCGCTGTACTGTACTCGGACCCTCACAACAACCGAGTGTACTTTCGCTTTTAGACTTGTTTATTTAGATACTGGTAAGCACCTTTTTTTAATCACAAGCAAAATGTAGAATTTTAAGTGTAAATTTTAGCTTAATACCTATTTGTTTAATACCTATGTATTTAATTACCCAGATTTGAGATGAATTAGTTAAACTGTGAGCAACAAATTTTAATCAATTTATACAAATTTAAAGGTTTTAGTGTGCAGGATCTGCATTTAAGTGCCGTACACTTGCCGTATAATAACTGAAGGTTGTTTTTATATATATACACACTACTAGTCAAAAGGTTTTATGTTTTTTAAAGAGGAGTCTCTTCTGCTCACCAAGCCTGCATTTGTTTGATCCAAAATACAGCAAAGGTAGTAATATTGTGCAATATTTGTACTAAAAATAACTGCTTTCTATTTGAATATATTTTAAAATGTAATTTATTCCTGTGATCAAAGCTAAACTTTTATCAATATTTAAAACAGTTTTAAAACAATGTTTTTCAGGATTCTTTGAATAGAAAGATCCAAAGATCAGCAACTATCTGAATATAATTATATCTATATATAATACATTTATGACATTACAAAAGATTTCTATTTCAGATAAATGCTGTTCTACTGAAATTTCTATTTACCAAAGAAACCTTACAAAATTCTACTCAGCTGTTTTCAACAACATAATAATAATAATAGTTTTTGAGCAGCAAATCAGAATATTAGAATGCTTTCTGAAGGATCATGTGAGTGTTGAAATGATGCTAAAAATTAAGCATTGAAATCACAGGAATAAATTATATTTTAAAATATATTCAAATAGAAAACAGTTATTTCAAATAGTAAAAATATTTCAAAATGTATTGTTTTTGCTGTACTTTGGATCAAATAAACGCAGGCTTGGTGAGCAGAAGAGACTTCCTTAAAAAACATGAAAATCTTTCTGTTTAAAAACATATATCATAGCAATGAATGGATACTCTGTAGCATGTGTTATTACTGAATTAATATAGCCCTTATACAACAATTGAGACATAGAAATATTACAAAGATGCTTATTCGTTTCATATATTATTGTTTAAATGCATGGATAGCACAGAGTGAATTTTATTTTATTTTTGAATCTAATATCGGATGTGTTTTCTTGAACCTACATGCTATGACATTATCAAAGGCCTAGTTGTTGTTGTTTTTTTTTTTGCTTGCTTGATGCTTTTCTTAAAAAAATCAGTGAATGTATGGAAAATAGTAATTTGGCTAAAGTCAAAAGTTTACATACACCATGCAGAATCTACAAAATGTTAACTATTTGACCAAAATAAGAGGGATTATACAAAATGCATGTTATGTTTTATTTAGTAATGATCTAAATAAGATATTTCACATAAAAGACATATACATATAGTCCACGAGAGAAAATAATAGTTGAATTTATAAAAATGACCCCGTTCCAAAAGTTTACATATACTTCATTCTTAATGCTGTGTTGTTATCTGAATGATCCACAGCTGTGTGTTTTTTTTTTTTTTTAGTGACATTCGTTCGTGAGTCCCTTGTTTGTCCTATTTATCTAATTACTGTATGATTTTGAGATCCATCTCTTCATACTGAGGACAACTGAGTGTGTTTAAATGCTCACTGATGCTTCAGAAGGAAAAACAATGCATTAAGAGACACAGAGTTTATGTTTTTGACGGATGTTCCAGTTCTTTTTTGACTTTCCTTACAATCCCAGAGGGAGAAAATGGAGGAATATGATTACCACTTTGACAAATATGCCAAAGCTGCATATTATGACAATGGAGCCGTGTTTGATATCACGCAGTCAGAACATTGAGAACTTCCTCCAGTTGTTTGTTCACCCTGTCATTTATTTTGTTGGCCTAACTGCCACACCCTTGTGATAGTGATGTATGCTCTCTTCAAGTGAACAAAGTCCATGGCTTATGTGTGTCTGCTGAATGTGGCCATTGCTGACATCCTGTTTGCGGTGGCCCTGCCTATGATCATCTACAGCAAACAGCACGAGTCCATGGGGAACTGGTCTTGCAAGCTGCTGCGTGGCATCTACAGCGTGAACCTCTACAGCAGCATCGGTCCAAGAGCTTTTTAGAGACACAAGGCAGAGCATGTGGTCCTCACTGTGGTCCTTGTGTTTGTGGTCTGCCATATGCCTTACAATAAAACGCTGTTGTATTGTATCATCAACATGTTTCAAGAGCAGGAACGCAGCGATGTGGAGTCTGCCGAGTTGACCGTGATCATTACGAGAAGCTTGGTGTACCTGCACGCTTGTCTCAATCCCCTGCTGTACGCCTTAATCAGGGTGAATTTTAGAAAACACTTCCCGGAAGATCTTATGGAACATCTGGTGCTGTGGGAAGAACTACGTGTCAGCGAGACCACTGAAATGTACATTTCCATGCGGCACTCAGCCACTGAAAATGGCACTTTGTTCATCATGTGATTGGGTGCTGATTAAGGACAAAAATGAAAATTCAGCCATCATTTACACACTTTCGTGTTGTTCCCAACCCATATGACCCTATCTTTTGTGTTCCACAAAAGAAAGTCATGCATGTTTTGACTGGAACAAGATGGTGACTTATTGCTTTAATATTTTTGATTTTGAGAAATTATATCAACTGCAAAGCAAAGAGGGAAACCACATACAGACCTTTGCCGGATATGATCTAGTATCTACAGTATGTGATTATTCCATGTTTGCAAAGTGTAAAAATGGCAGTGCGAAGTGTGCAAAGTCTTTACGTAGTAATAATGCAGAATCTTTTTAATTTTCTGTATTTTCTATTAACTTTTGCTACATAGAATCTTTAACATTGCCCAGTGTACCTGAGATATAAACACTGTGTGTTTTATTTCAATAAAATTAGGCAAAATATTACAACACAGTAACAAATAACAAACATTAGGGCTGCATGATTATCACAAAAATCATAATTGTCGATTATTCCCTTGAAACTGTAATTGCGATTATTAATTATGATTATCACAATTTGCATTGAATGATGTTTTGAATAGCTTCATACCATCGAAGCAACTGCTTGCCACATTTTTATATATAGTTTCTTCTTTAAATATAAAAAAGTAAAAATGTAAAAATTAAAACAATGAGAAAAAAAAACTTAAGATAACCTGTAGAAAAAATACACACACTCTCTCTCACACACATACACACACACATCTTAAGAAAGCAGAATAAATTGAGTGTGTGTTTTTTTTTTGTAATGATAACATAATTGTGGCATCTGTAATTGTAATCATGATTAGAAATTCGATTAATTGTGCAGCTCTAGGTGACATCCTGAAATGAGAATCAATGCTTCTCTATCGACTAAGTCTTATCAATTTTTTTCATTTTTTTTTTTTTTATTTGCTGCAGTAATGTGTCAGAAAATGTATTTCTGATCTGGTTAGCATTCTTTATTATTTTGAGTTTTTTTTTTTTTTTTTTTTCAAATTAAGTCCTTAACTTTTGTAAAAGTAATTCATGGATGAAACATACAGCTGCTAATGTTAGTTGACACAAAATTATCTATTTTCATGCCAAGAACAGGTTAAAATGAAGACAAAAAATGGTTTATATATTTAAAGTGAGTTTAAGAGCAGAGGAATAGGATTATTAATCTACATATTGAAAAATAAATTTTAAAAAATTCTTTCTATGTTCATGCCAGGAACAGGTTTAAATCTATTTTAAACATATTAAAAATAAAATTAAAGACAGGTAAATCAAATTAAACCATTTACATATCAAAATATTTTTTAGATTGCACTTCCCATTGATACTCATGTTCTTTTGAGAAATTTCTGAATAAAACCATTGTCTGAGGACATTTAAGGAATCATTCACCCAAAGATGAGCATTTTGTATGATCAAGTTTAGATGAATGCTCAAATACAGC
>JAHKKF010471847.1:0-27445 GCA_019740295.1 Labeo calbasu
TATAATGGACTGCTATGGTGCCCCGATTTTGAACTTCCAAAATGCAGTTTAAATGCGGCTTCAAATGATCCCAAATGCGGTTGTAAATGATCCCAGCCAAAGAAGAAGGGTCTTATCTAGAGAAACGATTAGTTGTTTTCATAAAGAAAATACAATTTAAATACTTTTTAATCTCAAACGCTCGTCTTGTCTTGCGTCTCCCTGAACTGTGTGTATTCTGGCTCAAGACAGTTAGGGTATGTCGAAAAACTCCAGTTGTATTTTCTCCCTCAACTACAAAAAATCATTTCAAAATCATCCTACATCGCTGGAGAAGTACCGACCCAGTCTTTGCAAAGTAAACATGCAAAGAAGATCAAACACCCTCAACAAAAAAGGTAAAACAGTGATATAGGATGAAAATCCTGAAATGTTTTCAAAAATTTCCTCGTAAATTTCTTTACGACTAAAGAAAGAAAGACATGAACATCTTGGATGACAAGGGGGTGAGTACATTATCTGTAAATTGTTGTTCTGGAAGTGGACTTCTCCTTTAAAGAAGTCTCTTCTGCTCACCAAGCCTGCATTTGTTTGATTCAAAATGCAGCAAAAGCAGTAATATTGTGAAATATTTTTACTATAACTGTTTTCTATTTGAATATATTTTAAAATGTAATTTATTCCTGTGATTGAAGCTAATTTTTCAGCATCATTACTCGTCTTCAGTGTCACATGATCTTTCAGAAATCATTCTAATATCATTCTATTTCTATTTCAGATAAATGCTGTTCTTCTGAACTTTCTATTCATCAAGGAAACCTGAAAAATCAGAATGTTAGAATGATTACTGAAGGATCATGTGACTGGAGTAATGATGCTAAGAATTCAGCTTTCACAGGAATATATTTAATTTTGAAATACATTCAAATAGAAAACAATTATTTTAAATAGTAAAAATATTTCACATTTTTGTTGTTGTTGCTTTACTTTGGATCGGTCTTGGTGAGCAAAAAATGACTTCTTTAAAAAACATCCAAAATCTTACTTTTGACTGGTAGTGTACAAGAACCAACAATACTTGCAGTAACAATGCCAGTGTCAAGAGTAAGTTAAAGTGATGTAGAAGCTCAGAAGTAATTATTAAAATTAATTTTTTTGAACAAAACTTGGTACATAAATTTAGCTAGCTCCCTTCTAAAAAAAAAAAGAAAAAAAAGTAAAGTAAAGATGCTGTTTGCATCTAAGAAGACCAAAATACACTACCGTTCAAAAGTTTGGCAACAATACGATTTTTAATGCTTTTAAAAAATAATTGATTTATATAATATATTTGTTTGATCAAAGATACAGTTAAAACAGTAATACTGTGAAATATTATGGCAATTTAATATAGCTGATTTCTATTTAAATACATTTTAAAATGTAATTTATTCTGTTATTAAAGCTGAATTTTCAGCAGCTATTATCAATTACTGTCAATGTTGTGCAGCTTAATATTTTTGTGGAAACCATTATACATTTTTTCAGGATTGATTAATAGAAAGGAAAGAACAGAATTTATTTAAAATTGAATTTTTGTAACATTATAAATGTCTTTACTGTCTTTTTGCATCAATTTAATGCATCTTTGCTGAAGAAAAGTATTAAGTTCTTAAAACAAAATCATACTGACCATACTTTTGATATGAGTGATAGCCTATTTATTCAAATATTTGTGAGGCATAACAATGTTCACAAGCTCTGATTCACAAACAGTGATAGTATGATACTGCATGAAATCTAAAATAATCAGTGAGGTAATATATGTATTTCAGTCTCTTAGCGATGAGGACTCATTCAAGAAAATGTGCACACTAGAGGAAGTCCAAAAGAAAACTGAGGAACTACTCACCAACCTTACTGAGAGGTGAATGCATACATTTTACAATATCAAAACAACCCTATATATGTTCGTTTTGCATGTTTATAGTTTGTTTCCCTGTTCAAATTCTTTCTAGGATGCACAAAGATGGCAGGCAGCCACACACATTCAGACTAACGATTCGCAAGTACACAGTCACCAATCGCTGGTTCAATCGAGAAAGCCGACAGTGTCCTATACCCAACCACGTTGGGCTCAAGATCACATGCGGTACAGTTTTGTTTTCTTGCATGCTTTAATTGTGTAATTCTGTAATGCACACAGTTTTTATTGTTACATTTTTGGTATTCATATTTTTTATATTAGGAAGCAGTGATGCTGTGCCCCAGTTGTTGTCACTGTCAGTGAAGCTGTTTCATAAAATGGTGGACACGCGTGAGCCCTTCCATCTGACCCTGCTGAATGTGTGCTTTAGTAACCTGCAGGCTAAATGCTCCAGCAAGAGCTCCATTGCCTCTTTCTTCACACAGAAATCTCCTACAAAAACACAAATGACATCTCAAAAGCAGGTCAGCAAGTATGAGTTTTTTTGTAGAGTTATTAATTATAATAATACATAATAATCTGCATCTTTAACTATAAAAAGCAAAAAAGCAAAGTCATCTCTGAGCTTTAATGGAGCTTTTCCTTTTAATTTTAAAGTTTGAAATAATGGTTTAGCATAAAGGAATTATGCTAATATGCTGATTTGGTGCTCAAGAACAATTTCATGTTATTATCTACAGTATGTTTATTTAAAATAGAAATGATTTGTAACATTATACATTACTGCCACTTTTGATCAATTTAATACATCCTTGCTGAATAAAAGTATTTGCTTTAAACAAAAATCATACTTTCCCAAACATTTGAACAGAATATGTTTATTTTATGTATCTATTAATGAATAAGTCAGTTACAGATGATTCTGGCTAACTGACAACTACATTTAGTTTTTTATATGCACATTTAAGGCAGCAATAGTTAAAAACAACATAAAATAGTGCTGTCAAACGATTAATCGCAATTAATCTCATCCAAAATACAAGTTTTTGTTTACATAGTATGTGTGTGTATACTGTGTATATTTATTATGTGTATATATATAAGTACACAGACATACAGTATATTTTAAAAATATTTACATGTATATATTCATATTTATATTCATATAATTGATATTATACATAAGCATTTTAATATATAAACATAACAATTTTCTTAAATATGTACATGCATGTGTGTATTTATATATATATATATATATATATATATATACGTAATAAATATACACAGTACACACACACATATATATTATGTAAACAAAAACGCAATTAATCGTGATTAATCATTTGACAGCACTAAAACATAATCTATCTTTTGCCTTTTCCTCAGGTGGAACCTGATATCTGTGAGCCTGCTGCAAATTCACCATTCACTCAGGCAGATGTTTTACATAAATCAAGTAACAACATGAATCCAATAAAACACACTTTGATATCTCCAACCAAAGAATTACAAACACAGCCACCTCTAATTAAGCCCAAATCTCCCAGACAGCCTGTTTTAGAGCACTCACAAGTTACAAACATGAACACAACAGAGTCCTGTATGAGCAACGCTTCTGAGAAAACATTGTGTTCTAAGTTGCCTCCAGGTGTTGATCCAGAAGTATTCAAACTCCTTCCTGAACACATTCAGATGGAGCTGATTTCCAGTTTTCAAAATGAAGACTCTGCACAGCTCAATTACGGTCCTGCTGACACATCTTCTGAAGTTGTTGACCCAGCAGATCATTCCACGTTGGCTTTTAACCAGCCAACACCAGAACCCTGTGAGTCAGCACTGAATTATAACAGAAATCCTGCATCTCATGAACTCGGCAAGGCTTGGTCATCTGCTCAGTCCTCCATGGAATTAGATTTTGGATTCGTTGAGGCCGCAGATAGTCATGATATCCCACCCGCCACTCAGGCACCTCAATCAGATGTCCCTGCAAATGTGGACCCTTATGTATTCTCACAACTTCCTGCTGATGTGCAAAGGGAGTTACTGACTGAGTGGAGACAGCAGAAACCAGTCCTAAAAATCCCATCCAAACACTCACATAAAACCTCCAATACCAAAGACAAGAAGAGCACTGCTAAAGGCAGCCAGGGTAACAACATACTGAAATACTTCAAACCCAACTGAGGACAAAAACACTTATGTGTCTGTTTATAGACCAGAAAAATACATATGTAAACCATATATTTGTAAATTAGCATTCGTAAAGGAATAATTAAATAAAAAAATAATTCTGTCATCATGATTTACTTGTTTTGCATTGAACATGACAGGGGATACTGGGAAACAAGGTCATCCTGGTTTGGAACAATTAGGGTAAGTAAATCATGACTGTCAGTGAACTGTCACTTTCAGATATGTATTATTTTGTTAAACCATATGTCTTTAAATAATCATGATATTATTTAAGTCATTGGATATGCAATAGCTAATCATGTTATTTTTGCGTATATCATACATTTATAATGATTGAATTTGTAATATTACAGTACAGTACCTTTCAAAAGTTTGGGGTCAGTTTTTAATGTCTTTGAAAAAAGTTCTTATGCAGTGAAGACTGCATTTATTTGATCAAAAATACAGTAAAAACTAATATTGTGAATATTATTTATTCTAAACGCAGGTTTAGGAACCTTAAAGACTTAAAAGACTTATCCATTGTAGGGGTTCAAGCACGTAGCACTGAAACCCTATTGAACTTGTTAGAATGGCCAAGGATCAGCAATCTCCACATAAAACTGATCGTGCAGACCAAACAGTAAGTCGTAGAGACTTGAAACTTTGAGGGATGGTAGTACTCACACCCCCTACAACGAGACCAAGGCTCAGCCCAATCGGCCTGATGGGGGCGCTACAGCGATCAAAAGTATCAAACCGTCAGTCGTAAGCTCCTATGTCATTGGAATCTTTGGCTCACACCGGACAAAACACACCTTACCCCAGATTCAGTCGTGAGCCTGGCGAAATTTCCGGGTATTGGATATTTTGCAAACAAACCCTAACAAAACAGCGCAGAAAGATTCTCTGGAGAGTAAGTTATCAGTAATTATCCAAAAATGTCGAACGTTTGACTCACCATCGCACAGAGATGCCAAAACTTTCGAAAGGGGTGGGGCCACTTTTAGTAAAATGCTTATAATTTTTTGGATGGAATGAGGGGGGCCTGTTTGACTCAAAGCCCCAAAGGTCTGTGAGAAATTTGAAAGAAACTGTCCACTGGGGGTGATATCGGATTTTTAAAGGGCATAAACGATTGTACATTGTGCAGTTTTTCTCACGTACACACGATATTTGTATGAAAAAAATTCCTCATTCCGGACACCTTTGACCCTAGAACCATTGCTGTCAGTCGTTTGTTAAATGATTGAGAAGATGTAAAAAACCTACTTATAAAACGGATAGTTCCCATCCTTGATTCTGATTGGACGCTTCACGTCGTGTCTAACCACGCCCCTTAGCTGTTATAAATTCACTATAAACCACGGCTTCTTGGGGCATATTGCTTTATTTTGCGAATTAGTCCTAGGTTTTTTGCCCAATCAGGAAAAAAGCACTGCAGTATAATTCTCTGGTCAATAATTACCAAAAAATGTTGAAATTTACCCTTTGGGAAGCTATAATGGGGTCATTTAGAAAAGGGGCCTGTCTGAATTTACCCAAAATCCTATAAAGCCTAAAGGAAAACTCAAAACTTCACAAAACCTGGTGAGCACATGCGACAGGTGATTCTTAGCAAGCATTCAAAGTTTTAAGGAGATCAGACCACAGCTGGCACTATAACAGCCATAACCATAAAAAAAAACATAATTCTATGGTAAATTACCTGGATTTGCCAAAAATGCTTTTTAAATCATTGATTTAGGTGGTTACAAGCTTGCTAAATAATGTCTTTTTTTCATATTTGCTTACTGCTTATAGGTTTTTTTTTGTTTTTTTTTTTTGAGAAAGTCTCCTTTTCTGCATTCCTTGTTTTATGAAGCTTTTAATATTATTTTGTACCTTTTATTATTTAAGAAGCCTTTGCCAAAAACACTGTTAAATTTTAAACCATCATTTCAAAAAAATATTTAGGTCCATTTTAAGACCTTTATTCTAAAAATATTTCCATACTTCCGGTGCCATTCACGTTTCATTTTTTACACTCTAGCCGCGCACAGCTTCTTCCTCCATCTCTCTGCAGCATCTCCTTCCGGCACATCACACCTCTATATTCAGTCAATTATAAGCTCTATTTGACCGCTACCGTCCAGACTTTTCGCCATTGCACATTGCCGGTTGTCAGGTAGTCTATGAGGATGAAGGGAGCGAAATTGGCCGTGGTTTTCAGCGTGTTTTTGGCCTTCGTCCTCCTGACTGAAGCAGCGCGAAGCAGGAGAGACTCCAGCAGTCAGAACAGCCTCAGGAGGGCGGCCAGCGGCTTCTACCAAACCCTCAGCAATATCTTCGGAGAGGAGAACATCAGGGCGCTGTACAAGGTCCATATTCGATCATGCGATATTCTCGTGCATTTTAAAAATGTAGTTTTGTTTGCAAATGCACTAGCTTATGGCCTGCAGAGATCACCAGCTGTCAATTGCTGTGTCTCAAAACCTAGTGAGCTGCCTACATAGAGAGCATACTGTATATGGGCATCTTTCTGTTTATCTAGGTTACTAGGTTCTGTGTAGTGTCTGTGATATCGTCCAATGTACTTGCTGATGTGCCACTATTTCAAACTTACGTTTATGTTATATCGGTAACTCTTTATAATAATGGCTTCAGTGATTACGTTTTTCAATATTATATAATAATTATTAAAATATAATCATTTTAATAATAATTTAATACACTATTAGCCTATTTATTATGGGCATTAAATGGCCTTAAAACAAAAGTATTCAATTTTCACGATGTATTTACATGTTTTATACATATGAAAAAATAAGATTTAATTGTAATTAATTTTGCTAACTATTTGAATGTACATTAATGAGCAGTTTTACTGTACTATATAGAGTGCTATAAATTATGAGAGAAAAAAAGAAATTGGATTTCATTTAACCTATCTTTACTATAACGGTAAAAAAATCTAAGTTAAGTTAATAGAGTAAAGATAACTTTAAATGAATCGTCACTGAGAGTCACACTTAATTAATAAATAAATAAATAGTATATTAAATAAATAAATAAAATAAAATGCCAAACATAAATGAGAGTTTTGTCATAAAAATAATGTCACAATGCAATGTAATCTAAAATAAAATTAACTAAACAAATATGTTCTAATTTGTATTAAATATAATGTAGATAAAATGTATATAGGTACATTATAAGAATTTATGTTTGGGATCAGTAAGGTTTTCATTTTTTTCAAAAGTATCACAGGTTCCAAAAAAAAAAAATTAATAAAAAAAACAGCACAGCTGTTTCCAACATTGATAATAGATCAGCATATTAGAATGATTTCTGAAGGATCATGTGACACTGAAGACTGGAGTAATGATGCAGAAAAATCAGCTTTGCATTACAGGAATAAATTCTACTTTAAAGTATATTAAAAACAAAAACCACTATTTTAAATTGCAATAATATTTCACAATATTACAGTTGTTTTTTTCCATATTTCTAATCAAATAAATGCAGCCTTGATAAGCAAAAAAATATTCAAGTGATTTTTCTTATGTGACCTATGCATATTTTATGATATTCACATGTGTTTGCGTATAACTTTATTGCAGTCTCCATTTATTAAAAAAACCTTTGTCAATGTTTTGCAGTTCTTCTCAAAAACCACAGAGAGGTTTGTTTATGGAGTCGATTCCTTATTGGACACCTTGTGGAAGCTGTGGGTGGATCTGCTTGATGTTATGGGCATCGACTGTAAGTCTGCATCCAAATTGTCGCATTTATGTGTGTCAGTGACTAAAATAGCACATCTTAACTGTTTGTGTCTGAAGCCAAAATCATGTCCTTAAAACCTCCTTCATATCTCTCTATTTTCTCTCTTTTTCTATTTCCGTCTGTTTTCTCTTCCCCCTCCGGTTCTCTCTCTCCTCAGCCTCCAACCTGACGCACTACTTCAGCCTGTCGTCCGTGTCCAGCTCTCCTGCTCGTGCTCTTCTCCTAGTGGCAGCCTTGCTGGTGGCTTACTGGTTCCTGTCTTTGTTCCTGAGCGGCTTCTTTTACATCCTCCACGCGGTGTTCGGCCGCTTCTTCTGGCTGGCCCGCGTGGCCCTTTTCGCCCTCTCGTGCCTGTACATTCTGCAGAAATTCGAGGGCGACCCGGAGAAAGCGGTGCTGCCGCTGTGCTTCATCATGGCCGTGTACTTCATGACGGGACCGGTGGGAGCATACTGGCGAAAAGGAGGCGGACCTGGAACTCTGGAGGAGAAGATCGACCACCTCGATACCCAGATCCGCCTCCTTAACATCCGCTTGAGCAGAGTGATTGAAAACCTAGAGCGCTCAAGTGACCAATGAAGTCATTTTCACCCCATAAGCTGGGGTTTGTGGGATGGGATAAGAAGAAAGGTGTTTTTTGTTTTCCCTCGTTTTTCTCAGGATGTCCCAACATTTTAGTCAAGCAAGAATTGTATGTGACACATACAAAATTTGATAAATCCTCAGCTGATATATCAAAAGAAGTCTATTAGATTCAACCCTGTTGTTGTCGAATGTATTATTAGTGTCCACTTCTACTGTAGCCGCCCATTTTTGAGTAAATATCAGGACTTTTTTGTATACTGTGGTGTGCCTGCAAGCCTTGAGTTGAGTGCGTTAGTCCAATGAGCAGTGTTACGCCCTTTTCCATAAGCTTTGTTAAGACACATTTGGTAAGTGTGTGTGTTATATATCAGTCAAAGGTAATGCAATTGAGAGTTGATTTGGAAACACTCAAAATGTGAAGAATAGTCAGTATCACTGCGTTTTTCATCTCTCCCTTGTCTCTTTTTGAGGTCACCAGAGGTTAGTTCAGGACTGATCAGCACTATCAGGGATAGAGATGTGGAAATCACGTTCAGAAAGCAGCTAGTCATCAGAAGCGTGAGGATATTCCTGGCAGCAAAATAACAGTGCTGCAATATACACCAGTATCTTCAGCCAGGAGAGAGAGATGTTCTCATGTGCTTCAGATAAGTACGTACGGGGTAAAACCTGGTCATGCACTTTGTTCTCATCATGAGATCATCGTATTAATTGTATGTACCATTTTAATACACTTAGAGAAAGGGATTGATTAAATAGCATTTAATCCCACTACTTATTAGTGCTGCTTAGTAAAATCATTTTTAAGAAAGTGGCCTCTATAGTTTCATCCATAGTGGCATTTGAAATGCCTGCTAATTAATCTAACCTGTGTCCCATCTTCTTTGCGTGATCTTATTCATTCTTACTACTTATTGTTTTTGCAGTTTTAACATTAATTCCACATTTTGGTGCGTTTTCACACCTTGGTCTTGTTTTTTTAAATATTTCGAACATTCATTCCCTGCTTCGTAGATTTAAAAACAATGTAATTTAACATTTTTTTATACATGTTTTTACATTTTGAGAAGAAATATTATGAATGGTCAGTGTTGAAGTATATTTCCATTCCTTAATATGCCCTTTTTTATTAGTACGGCTGTATTTAATGCTACTGTTGAAAAGTTTGAGTCAGTAAAAGTTTTATTTTATTTATTTTTTATTCAGCAAAGAGGTATTTCGTTTTACTTTAAAAATTATACACTACCAGTCAAAAGTTTTTGAACAGTAATATTTTTAATGTTTTAATGCATTTGTTTGATCCAAATCCAGCAAAAACAGTACAATTTTGAAATATTTGTATTATTTAAAATAAATGTGATTTATTCCTGTGATCAAAGGTAAATTTTCAGCTTCATTACTACAGTTGTCAGTGTCACATGATCCTTCAGAAATCATTGTGATATGTTGTAGAAAGATCCAAAGATCAGCATTTATCTGAAGTAAAAAAGATTTTGTATTATACGATATACCATTCAAAAGCTTGGAGTCAGTATTTGAATTTTATGTATTTTTTTTATAAAAATTAATACTTTTATTTAGCAAGGATGCTTTAAATTGATCAAAAGTGATGGGAAAGACATTTATAATGTTACAAAAGATTTCTATTTAAGATAAATGTTCTACTGAACTTTCTATTCATCAAAGAAACCTGAAAAAATTCTACTCAGCTGTTTTCAACTTATTATTATTATTAAATGTTTTTAACAGCAAATCAGAATATTAGAATGATTTCTGAAGGATCATGTATGTGACTAGTAATGATGGTAAAATTCAGCTTTGAAATGACAGGAATAAATTACGTTTAAAATCAATTCAAATAGAAAATAGTTATTTAATATAGTAAAAATATTTCAGATTTTTACTGTTTTTGCTGTGCTTTGGATCAAATAAATGCAGGCTTGATGGGCAGAAGAGACTTCTTTAAAAACATAAAAAAAAATCTTACAGTTCAAAAACTTTTGACTGGTAGTGTATTTCATATCATTAAAGTTCTTGTAAGCTTGCTGGTCATTAAAGAATCCTGACAAAATGGATCACAGTTTTCACAAAAATATGAAGCAGCACAACTGTTTTCAACTTTGATTATAATAAGAAATATTTTTTTTGAGGGCCAAAGCAATATATTAATATATAAATGATTTCTAAAGGATCATGAGACTCAGCCATCACATGAATTCATTACATTTTAAAGTATATTAAAAGTAAATATTATTTACGGACTACAAACTTTTGAGCAGTAGTGTACTTTGGAAGGTTTTTTTTTTTTTTTTAGGGGGGGCGACATTTAATGTATTTGTTTTGCGTCATATCATAAAAAAAATGTGTTTATTGTGAAATCAGTGTATTATTGGTTTGTATGTGTTTGCTACTAAATTATTATTTTTTT
Source organism: Labeo calbasu (assembly GCA_019740295.1). Classification (NCBI taxonomy): domain Eukaryota; kingdom Metazoa; phylum Chordata; class Actinopteri; order Cypriniformes; family Cyprinidae; genus Labeo; species Labeo calbasu. The sequence goes on from JAHKKF010471847.1 coordinate 10,839, forward strand.
TATATTATGTTTATTTTAAAGATGCCATTATCCCTGTGTCAGTGCTGATGCCAGTCTATACTCTTTTTAGACACTGGTAAAATTCACTTTTAACAGATATGTGTTCAAAATTTACAGTCTTTCTCTTCAAGGACAATGAGCCAAAAATATTGACTACACATCCTGTACTGATTTTAGTCCAGAAACGGTCAATGCTGTGATGTACTGTAACTCAAGCCTACTTACTAATATCAAGAAAGCCCTTTTTTACTGTATGAATGTGTGAAGGAAATCATACAATACAAGCACCAGCCTTGAAGAATCTCCAAATAGCAAACTCTTCAGTACTTGCAGTGTACCAGCATTATTGTACAAGTACTGGGGTGACAACTAATAATAATTACACATGCTGTACATGACTTAGCAAACACTGGTATTTAAAATAGTCTTGTGTAGTTATTTGTAATGAATAAGAGGCCACAGTAATACACCGTGGAAAATGCTCTGTATCTTTTGACAGTTTTCTCATTAGCTGTGATTTCAAGTGTACACCATGCAGAATGAATGTGCTGAGTTTGCTTGTAGAAATATGTATGACAGATATTTTCCTACCTGCACTGTTTAGTAATTAATTTCATTTTTGTAAGTTACAGCACCATGTCAAGTCCTTAATTTATTTCTGGATTATTATGTATTGTATTAATATATCTGATGTTAAATTATACATAAGGGAGATGTACTGACCTAATAACTACAAAGACCCAGTTCTCTCTCACATTGTCTCTCATTGATCCCAGTTGACTGCGCCAGTGCCAATTACTGTGTGTTGAGGATTTTGCGTCACTTACGGATTTGTATTAGAAAGCGCTGAATATTTGTGAAGTCTAGACCTTAACTGTTTTTTTTTTTTTTGAGTAGTAAATGCCTAGATTTCTATATCAGGTTTGCATTTGTACTGTATAAGGATTGTTCACCTGCGATGTTGCTTGCTGTGTGGTATTATTTGCGCTGTCTGTGACATATTTTTGTCTATGATACTTGTTCGATGATTTTCTCTAAGATGAAACGGTGGTCCAAAAATGATTTAATAAACGTAATGTACCATTTGCCCAACTGGTCTTGGATTTTTTTTTTTTTTTTTTTTTTTTTAAATACACATACACTACCAGTCAAAAGTTTTTGAACAGTAAGATTTTTATTGTTTTTTAAAGAAGTCACTTCTCCTCACCAAGCCTGCATTTATTTGATCCAAAGTACAGCAAAAACAGTAAAATTCTGAAGTATTTTTACCATTTAAAATAACTGTTTTCCATTTGAATATGTTTTAAAATGTCATTGTTTCTGTGATCAAAGCTAAATTTTTAGCATTTTTGGGGAAAGAAATTATAGAAATTAGTGTTTTTATTTAGCCAGGATGCTTTGAATTGATCAAAAGTAATTATAAAGACATTTTTAATGTTACAAACGATTTCTATTTCAGATAAATGCTGTTCTTCTGAACTTTTTAATTATCACAGAAACCTGAAAAAATTCTACTGAACTTGACTCACATTAATAGTATCATAGTTTATATTTGCTCACACTGCAGTTTACGTTTTTTGAACGTTTATGAAGTTGCTTCACCTCATAATTTTGACATACGAGGTTGTACGTGATGCAACAGACACTTGTTTGAACATTGCTTCATTTGTATGCTCAAATGGCCTCAGATAAACTCTAAAGCTGTAGTCAGTGTCTGGAGATGGTTAAATCTGTATCTGGTCTGACACATAACCAACCCAATGGATGGATTTAGCATCCTAAGGGTGCTTGTGCAGTTTGAGCAAATTCAGTATTGCAGATGTTGATTCAACAGATCCTTGCACAAATGGAAAGAACATTACATAATGCTTACAGCTTAACTTTTTGATAACTGAGATGAAAGCTTGTAAATTAATTTTGTCATAGGTACTCTAAGATTTTCTTGCAAATGTGACCCTGGGTCACAAAAAAATGAGATTTATACATCATATTAAAGCTGAATAAATAAGCTTTTAATTGATGTATAGTTTGTTAGGATAGGACAAATAGATACAACTATTTAAAAATCAGGAATCTGAGGGTGCAAAAAAATCAAAATATTGAGAAAATTGCCTTTAAAGTTCTTCAAATAATGTTCTTAACAATGTATATGACTAATCAAAAATTAAGTTTTCATACATTTACATGAGGAATTTTACAAAATATCTTCATGGAACATGATCTTTACTTAATTTCCTAATGATTTTGCCATAAAAGAAAAATCAATAATTTTGACTCATACAATATATTTTTGGCTATTGCTACAAATAAACCCCAGCGACTTAAGACTAGTTTTGTGGTCCAGGGTCACAAATGTGTTTCATTTTTTTCAACAAGCCACATCTTTGTGTCCTTGTGAGGGCTGATCCAAATGCTGTCTATTATGGCTTACATAAAAGGTACCAAAAGGAGCGCTGTGCCTTTAAGACGCGCATATTTGGCTTATATATAAGGTTGTGCATTGTTGCTTTTTTATTTGTCGTGCCCAGAGGGGGTAGACATGACCCCATTTCCATTCCTTTCACAAAAAGCACATTCTAAAACACTAACCCTTGTGGGCTCCATATCAGTCTTACTAAGATAGATAGATAGATAGATTTTTTTTCCCTTTTTGTTGCATCTAAAATGTAAATCAGCCAAGTTTATATATCTAATCTATGAAGCAACTCCTATTTCCTAAATGTTAAATAAATATTGATGAAATTGGCCTTGGAAATCACTGCAGCTGGCTCTGGCTCAGTATTAAGCAGCTCTTTATATACGATCCAGTCCCCTCCTCTGGGCCTAAAACGTTTAGAAAACACAACTCGCCTGGCTAAATTCAAGCAACATGTATGGAAAACATAGCACAGAGACACCTTTCACAGGTTAACCTGTGTTTTTCCCCCCATCTGATCATGTTGCAGGTTGCAGGCTCTGGATTGGGCACACCTCTATATGATCTCTTTTTCTATTGGCTGGGCGCTCGGGTGCCTGAGTCTTGATTGGTTCGCTTTTCCGTCTGTCCATGTTGCTTTCTCTCGTGCTGCGGTCTCGGCTGATGTGAGACCAGTTTTAAGAACCAATGGAATAAAAGACATGCTAATTGCGGCGCAGTCAGATATTCTTCCGCGGAAGCCTGACAGAAAAGCTTTATCCATTACCCTTTAAATGGCAGTGGTCAAGAGCAATTGATATATATATCATTATACGTAAACAAGAATCTATGTAACGCCCTTCACTGTTCTGAATTCTATAATAGGAACGTATTTCTTATTCTTATATGTATTGTTAAATATAGTGTAATCACGATAAATGCAGTCTGAAGTTCAAACTGTCCTAGCTTTATCTTATCACCCTTTTTAGCTGGGATCACTTAATCGTTTTATATAAAGTTTATAAATGACTGTGCAGATGCCCCATCCGTAAACAAATCGTTCTTTTGAGGCGATTCTTTTAAATCAAATGATGAATCGCTTCACAAACACCGTTCTAAATGATTCGTTCGAAATTCGGGCTGATTCACTGAAGCAATAACAATACTGCTTGAACAGGTTCGACTCATACTGAGTCGAGTATTAGAGTATTTTTATTTATATTTACACTACCAGTGAAAAGTTTTTGAACAGTAAGATTTTTTGTTTTTAAGTAATTCTATTCTGCTCACCAAGCCTGCATTTATTTGATCCAAAATGCAACAAAACCAGTAATGTTGTGAAATATTTTTACTATTTAAAATAACTGTTTTCTATTTGATTATATATTTTAAAATGTAATTTATTTCTGTGATCAAAGCTACATTTTCAGCATTATAACGCCAGTCTTCAGTGTCACATGATCATTCAGAAATCATTCTAATATGCTGATTTGTTGTTTTTATTATTAATATTTAAAACAGTTGAGTGCATTTTTTCAGGATTCTTTGATGAATAGAAAGATCCAAAGATCAGCATTTATCTGAAATAATGCTTTTGTAAGATTATGCACTATACCACTCAAAAGCTTGAAGTCAATATATATAGAAATGACTACTTTTATATTTAAAGGATGCTTTAAATTGATCAAAAGTGATGATAAAGACATTTATAATGTTTTCATTTCAGATAAATAGTGTTCTTCTGAACTTTCTATTCATCAAAGACTTCTCAGCTGTTTTCAACATAATGTTTTTGAGCAGCAAATCAGAATATTACAATGATTTCTGAAGGATCATGTGACTGGAGTAATCATGCTAAAATTTCAGCTTTAAAATCACAGGGGAAAATACATTTAAAAATAATACTTCAAAAATATTTTAAAATTGTAATTTTTTGCTGTACTTTGGATCAAATGCAGGCTTGGTGGGCTGAGGAGACGTATTTAATAAAACATTAAAAATCTTACTGTTCAAAAACTTTTGTAGTGTACGTTTTAACGTTTTATTAATATGTTTTTAAATTAGCTGAATCATTTCTGCAATAAAGTGAACGGGGCTATAGGTTTACTTGAACTTTTAAGAACATATCACTTGTGGAAGTTAGGGGAGAAGACATGACGTTAAGATGTTAATTAATAATGTCCTTCTCAGAAATGAACTATTCGGAAGAATCGGCAGAAATAAGTCGGATTTCCTTCTCATCACTATCTGAAAGATACAGATAAACCGTCCACCAGGTCAAGCCAGCAAATGCAAATGCTGGTCCTTTAATTTAAACTTTATTGAAATGAATCATTAAATAAAAAGCCTTCTGAATTATTTCAGAATCATACATAAAATTAGTGTAAAACCCTAGCACTACATAAGAAGCGGAAGAACATATGGAGGTTGGCAAGGTGGTGTGCGGTTTGGCGGTAGGCGGGGCTTCCGCTGCTGCTGGTTGATTATGTGCGGCTGACGCTCGGAAGTGACCCATGTGTCTGACCTGCACCAATACGCGATCACCGGATCGGCCCGTCCAACTCCCGTAGTGCGTTTCTTTCAGTCTTCATAGGTTATTCACGACATACCGGCGCGTGTCATCCGATCATGTCTAAAGACACGGAGGCCAAGAACGAGGAGATTATGGAGTCGAAGGTGCTTTGGTACCCGGACTCTAAACGAAACACACAAATGGACCGATTCCGGACTCAAGTGAACCAGGACTTCGGCTTGAATCTGGGTGAGTAGAGCCAGCCTAGGCTAGAATGAATGCAGACTAGTGTGTCAGCTAACAACACACCCCTATTTCACAGGAAAACAAAACATAGTGCTATGGTATGATGTTAATCCCATTAATAGCTCATCCTGAGATTGTCATGTGTTATGTCAAGGCAAAAACACTTAGTCTAACTATGCTTTCAATTGCAGATTTGGCCCACTGAAATTTCTCCAGGATCCATTTTGTCTTTAACTCTTTCAGTTGTATAGGATAGGATGCCTAACCACATATTTTCGTTTATTCATTCATTCATTCATTCATTCATTCATGCATACCAAAACCTAATGCATGTATACACACTTTAAGTTGTAAAACCAGTATTTCAAATCAGACCTGGAATTCAGACTGAGAGTATAGAGTGAATAGAGGGTGGCTGTCATAATAAATATTTCCGTAGTATTATCATCTGTGTACATCTCAGCAGATGTGACATAATTTCCGTCTATGACAAACTGTTTGTTTGCATGTTAATAGTACTTAGTAATAATTAGTAATCAAATAGCACTTTTTCATTTTCACCATTACTATTCATAAGATACAGTACATAGTCACTATTCATTTTGCTACTAGTACCCCAATAGCTATGGACATCTGTTGTTTAGACAACTCCTTTTTTTTTAGCTCGTAGGTATTGCAGTTGTTGTTGCTACTTTTCCCAGTATTGTCTCTCTAGTCTGTAGTTGCATGAAAAATCTTAATCGAAAGAGTAAAAATGTTTCCGTAACAAATGGAATACACACCAGTATCTCACTGATAGAAACTATACTTGTTTCTATTTAATTAAGTACTAAAAAAGCTGTAATTGACACTAGTAAATATGTAACCCTGAACCACTAAACCAGTCTTAAGTAGCACGGGTTTATTTGTAGCAATAGCCAAAAATACATTGTATGAGACAAAATCATCGATTTTGTTTTCCTTTTTAAATTTTACATTATTTTACATTATTTTACATTTCAGATGATGTATAAATCTCAATTTCATAAAATTGATACTTATGACTGATTTTGTGGTCCAGGGTGTCATATTCGAAAAACTATTTAGAACTATTTAAAAACTGATAAAGGTTGACTACTTATCTGACTTGCTCATGCATATTTAGATGAGTAGTCAACTGTTTTTATTTATTTATTTTTTAATAGTTAATTCTTAAAATATTACATTTAACCCCCCATTTTTTAGTTATGTGTAACTAATTAATTAATACGTGAAAAATTGGAATTGATGCTTGTAAATATTTGAATTGTTACAAGCAACTTAAAAAAATCAGGCGTCAGACTAAATGTAATAAATCTACTATGATTACCGTTCTGATTTATTGCATCATTGCTTAAGTGAATTAAATAATGCCATTTTTTTATACCATTTTTTCTAATGGTATTATCGATGTCTCTTTTATTTTGAAGCCAATTATAACGACCTGTATCAGTGGTCCGTGGACAGTTATCCAGAGTTCTGGGCACAGGTTTGGAAATTCTGTGGCATCATCTCTTCAGAGATGTATGAAGAGGTACTTTTCCCTCATTTTTTTGCCTTTCTTTGTGTACTATACTAATCAACCTTTTTTTTCAAATTTAATGTATGGAGTTTTATGTTTTTGTTTGTGATTTCCTGTTGCATAATAGGCTGGCAACCAGGTTCACATTACCACAAAATGATGTCAGCGTGACAATGAATAATTAGTGTGGCCTTCAGCGAAGAAGTCTGATAATGTATTAGCTGTCATGTTGTGATTGGTTTTCAGTCTAATTTCTGTGGTGGTATACGTGCAGTAGATGACGCAGATGATGAACAAACTCATTAGTCACATGTGAATTGTATAAACTTTATCCTATCTAGCAAACATTAATGAATTTATAGCCATTTAGAACTACTGTCTGAACTATAATATCATATCTCTGGCTGAGAGGGTGTGTTGAGGCTTCTTCGTCTAAGACAGCTGTAGTTTTACTTAGGGAGTGTCATACGGTAAAACATAATAAAAGAACACCATCTGCAGACTATATATGGCTTTTTATCTATGTACAACGTTCTCAAACTGTTTTTACGGCATGCTCTGTCTTTATTATTCACTGACTCAGAGATTGCTTTATTATTTAATTTTATGACAACATGGATTGCGTTATGTTTGTGTAGTTAAACTAACTAATAATTGGGGTGGGTGCTTGCCCATATCAAAATAGTTGGGCGGTAGATAGAATGTTGCAACAAGGTTGCCAAAGTAGGTGATCGATACTTAGAGTAGTTCACCTGTAGTGTTGTTATGTAATAGGAGTAGTTCACTTCAAGAACAAAAATTTACAGATATTGTACTCACCCCCTTGTCATCCAAGATGTTCATGTCTTTTTTTCTTCAGTTGGAAAAAAAATGATGTTTTTTGAGGAAAATATTTCAGGATTTTTCTCCATATAGTGGACTTCTATGTTTGAACTTCCAAAATGCAGTTTAAATGCAGCTCCAAATGTCTCTAAACGATCACAGCCGAGGAAGAAGGGTCTTATCTAGAGAAAATGTACAGTTTCTATACTTTTTAACCTCAAACGCTCATCTTGTGTAGCTCTGCGTGAACTCTGTGTGTTCCGGTTCATGAAAGTTAGGTTGTTTTGAAAAACTCCTTTCTCATTTTCTCCTCCAACTTTAAAATCGTCCTACATTGTTGTTTTACAAAACATAATTTCTTTATGACTGAAGAAAGAAAGACATGAACATCTTGGATGTCAAGGGGTGAGTACATTGTCTGTACATTTTTGTTCTGGAAGTAAACTACTCCTTTAACAAAACTATTACTATTGCAAGTTAATTGAAATAATTAGTATACATAAATCTTTCATGTAATATTTATATTTTGAACTACTAAAACTGAATAAATACATACATGCATACATAACTGCTGAATCTTACATAAAATAATTGAAGCTAAATATTAATATAAATTAAATTGTGATTAATCGCATCCAAAATAAGTTTTTGTTTACATAATATATGTGGTATGCTGTGTATATTTATATATATGAATGCATACACATACAGTATATACTTTAAAAATATTTCCATGTATTTCCTTGTATATATTTATATTCATTATAATTAATATTATATATAAATATTTGTAATATATAAACATAACATACTTTTTCTTAAATATATACACGCATGTGTATTTATATATATATATACTATCAGTCAAAAGTTTTTGAACAGCAAGGTTTTATATTTTTTTTAGGGACATCTCTTCTGCCCACCAAGCCTGCATTTATTTTACCCAAAATGCAGCAAAAACAGTACGATTTTGAAATTTAGAATAGAACTTATTCCTGTGATTTATATGCTGATTTGTTGCTCAAAAACGTTTATTATCATTATTTTTATTATTATTTTTATTATTATTATTATTATTATTATTATTATTATTATTATTATTATGTTGAAAACTGCTAAGTAGTTTTTTTTTTCAAGTTTCTTTGAAAAATAGAAAGTTCAGAAGAACAGCATTTGTCTGAAATAGATATTATAAATGTCTTTATCATTACTTTTGATCAATTTAGAGCATCATTGCTAAATTAAAGTATTAATTTCTATAACTCCTGATGCTGATGCTGATCTCTGGGTCTTTCTATTCATCAAAGAATCCTGAAAAAATATACTGAACTGTTTTAAATATGGATAATAATAATAATAATAATAAATGTTTCTTGAACAGCAAATCAGCATATTGGAATGATTTCTGAAGGACCATGTGACACTAAAGACTGTAGTAATGAAGCTGAAAATTTAGCTTTGATCACAGGAATAAATTACATCTTAAAATATATTCAAATAGCAAACAGTTATTTTAAACAGTAAAAATATTTCAGAATTGTACTGTTTTTGCTGTATGTTGAATCAAATAAATGCAGGCTTGGTGAACAGAAAAGACTTCTTTAAAAACATTAAAAATCTTACTGTTCAAAAACTTTTGACTGGTAGCGTACATAATAAATGTACACAGTACACACGTCAACAAAACTTATTTTGAATGCTATTAATTAATCATTTGACAGCACTAAAACAAAAAAAAAACTAAAAACGACAGTCGCATAACAAAATTACTAAAACTGATATTGAAATGAAAACTGAAAATATAAAAATAATAGTTAAAAATATTAAGTACTGTAAAAATACATAAATAATTCTAAAATCTCACTGTTTAAAATGGATATACAGTTATTTGCAATAAGAAAAATGTTGATATTTTTGAAAGGTGCTCCATCAAACAGGTTGACGTGTGACTTTGCTCACTCTCTATTTCAGGTGGTTGATGTGTCTAAAAGGATATCCGATGTACCTGAGTGGTTTAAAGGCAGCAGACTGAATTATGCAGAGAACCTGCTCAAACACAAAGACCAGGACAAAGTGGCTCTCTATGCTGCAAGTAAGTCACAGCCAATCTCTGAACTACCCGAATTTATTATTACACGGCTCCTAATCGGCATTCAGTGGTCAAAAATGTTTTGTACAAACTATAAATGACCATGTCCCTGGTAAGCATGTTTGGTAGATTCATGTCTCTCGTATTGCACTCTTTTTGCTCACATGATAAAATAATTGAATCTTAAATCAATATTTCATATCCATTTGTTAGGTACGTAGCTGAATAATAAGCAGGTCGCTATTGCAAAATACACCCTTTCAGACTGATCCTGACTCTCCTGTCTGGGTTTATTCTGTGGTAATAAACTGTCTGACTGTATATTGTCCCCCTATTGAATACAGTGAGAAAAATCTAGAAAGTGTCTGCATTATTTGCAGCTGTGAAAGTACTGTTCAGTTTCATTGAATGACCTGGACACCATTGCGTCTTTTTGTTCAGCATTTCGTTACACGTTTTATTACCAACATATCTCCAGATGCCACACAGACGTCTCCCGAGTCAATACGAGACTCTGCATCTCTGCTGATCTCCTTGAGCCATTGTTAATCTGACCTTATACACAAATGGCTGCTTTAAAATAGCTACAGAACTGTGCGCATATGTGTTTTATCTGTATAGATAGAATCTGTCATTGCAGGCCTCTGGCTAATGTAACACTAAATGAATTATGCTATCCGTAACTTGATTTGTGGGCTTAATGTCTGTGTAGGGGCGGGATGGACATAGTTGTTCTTTTATATTGTGATGGATGTCCTGATGCGGTCCAGGGAAGAGCGGATGTAATTACCAAAGTGGCATCTATCAGAAATGTACCTGCGTCATTGGTTTGTGTCTTCGTGAAATGGGAAGGCTCATTTACCTGAAAAAGTAGATTACATAGGATTCTGGAGCGCAAATTAAATTTAACACTTCATTTACTGATTACAAACAGTAATGAAAAACATTACCCGAGTTGACTGCAATATCTCAGCTGCACCACACTCACAGATGGCAAAGAATTCTCTTGTTGCTCATTAAAATTAGTGTTGATATGCACTGAGGTAAATTTAATAATAATGACCACAACAATAATTTTACATAAAGTACAGGTCAAAAGTTCGGGGTCATTAAGAAAAGAAAAATTATTGTTATTATTATTTTTTTTATTAAGCAAGGATACATTCAATTGATTGAAAGTGTCACATTTATAATCTTTCAAAAGATTTGTATTTTGAATAAATGTTGTTTTTTAATGAAAGAGTTATTAAACAAAATATATTTTCACAATTGCATTAAGCAGCACAACTGTTTATTCAGAAATATTGATAATAAGAAATGTTGCTTGACACTGCTGTTGAAACAGCCTTTCCATCACAAAAATAAATTGTTTTTGAAACATTAAAAGTGAAATCAGTTCTTTTAAATATTATTAATACTTTTGAAATATTCTTTTTCAAATAAATGCAACCTCTGTAAGATAAAAAAAACTTACCTACAGCAAACTTTTGAATGATAGTTATTATTATTATTATTATTATTATTTAGAAAATATAAACTGAAGGATCAAATAGGCCTACCTTTAAATAGTAATACAATAATAATAATGATATTTATTACTTTTTATTTGAAAAATATATTTTCTTTATTACTGTTACTGTATTACTGCATTGTATTATTTTTAAATTTCTATTTTAATATGTATGAATGTATGTATGTGTAATTATTATTATTATTATTAGTATTATTATTTTAATATTTACATTTATTTGATGTCTTTTTAGCATGTTTGATGTTTGTAAAAGTTAAAATAAAAAAATCTTGTTTGTTTTTTGTGGCTTTTTATTTTTTTTTTTTCTTTTGTTGTTGTTTTAATTTTTATTTACTTTCATTTAATGTCTTTAGCATGTTTGAGATTTGTAAAAGCTAGATTTGTATTTTTTTTTTTTTTTTTTTGGACTTTATATTAAAACACTTATAATTATTATTATTTTATTTTATTTTTATTTAATATTTCATTTAATGTCTTAGCATGTTTGATATAAGTTAAAATGAAAAAAAAAAATCTTGTTTTTTTGTTTTTGTTTTGGGCTTTTTATTTTTAAATATTTTTTTATTAAAAAAAAATCTTATTTTTTCTTTCTTGTTATTATTGTTGTTGTTGTTGTTGTTATTTTATTTTTATTTCATGTTTATTTTTATTTCATGTCTTTTTAGCATGTTTGAGGATTTTAAAAGTTAAAATGAAAATTTTTTTAAATTTAAAATTTTTGTTTTTTTGGGAAAAGAAAACATTTTTCTTTATTATTATTATTATTATTATTATTAATGCTGTTGTTATTTTATTTTTATTTAATATTTATTTTTTTCTTTTTAAGCATGTTTGAGATTTGTAAAAATTCAAATGGAATTTTTTTTTTGGAGGGGGGCTTTTTATAAAAAAATATTATTTTCTATTATTATTATTATTATTATTATTTATTATTTTATTTTATTTTTTATTTAATTTTATTTAATGTCTTTGTAGCATGTTTGAGATTTGTAAAAGTTAAAATAAAAAAAAAATAAAAAAAAAACTATATATTTTTTACATTTATTTAATTTGTTTGTAGCTGAGGCGAATGAGGAGATTGTCAAGGTGACTTTCGGAGAGCTGAGGCGTGATGTCGCTCTCTTCGCTGCCGCCATGAGGAAGATGGGCATCAAAACTGGAGACAGGGTCGTAGGTGAGCATCACCTCGTTCATTTTGTCTGTCACTTATTATTTGTGTTGTGCTTTTTCAGTCACCTATTTGACACCCACATGATAGTAGTGGGATGAGGAAGTAACAGCCAATATTCAGTCAAATACAAGAAAATCTACCACACTGTTTTGTATTGCATTAGGCCTGGGAGCTCTAACCTGTTTTTCTTGCCCTCTTTCTTTGCGGTTTCATTCTGTCCTTGTTTGTCTTCATGAGTGTCCCAGACAATCGCTCCTGAAATCACAAACTCCCCTTTCTGTCTCAATTCTGGGGTTCAGCCAGAGCCATTCGTGTCTAAAAATGGAGAATAAGAGGGGTGCAGTTGTACCGTGGCAGGTCGATTAGTCTTTTCAAGCAGTTTGTGTGCAGATCTAAAACGTAAGTGCTTTCAAGCATGCTGAAGCTGGAGGTTGGTTAGAAGTTTCAGATGCTTAATGTGTCTCCACCCTCTACTGTGACAGCATGTGTGAGTAATGGTGTCTTAATGCGGGTGTTGTGAGACGTCATTCTGCTGATGTCATTCTGCTGATGTCATTCTGCTGGGTTCATTATCTGCAGTGCTGTAATGGCTGTAAATGGGAGGAGGCCATTTCAGTGGCATACAGTACATGCATAGATTTATTCATACAAGTCCCTGTAGACTAATAGAGAGGAGTAACAGGGCTCGTACAAGGTGCTTGAAGTACTTGAATTTGACTTTTTGAAATTTAAGACCTGGAGACCGTTGAAAAGTAGCAATATTGCTGAAGAGGTAAAAGACAATGTATCTATGAAAGTAGTTTTTAATTTTGTCAGTAAACACATATCTTTTCACGCAAAATTCATGCAATTCAAAAAACATCATACCTTTTTTGCTTATTTCAATGAATGTCAGAAAACAATCAAGCTAAGCAAGTAGTAGTAGTATGTAAACATTGCTTAAGATGCGAAAAGATGAACAGATGAACCAAATTTACGCTGGAACCGCTCCAGTTGATTCAAACTCATCATTTCAAGCGATTCACTAGCAAAAAACAGATCATATTAAAAGAGCCATTCATTTTTGAATTTCGACATCACTTGTAATGATTTTAAAAAGCGCTTAGTGATGGGTGAAACGGGGCTTTCGAAACTCAGTCAAATCAGTTAAACCATTGTGTTGCAAGATGATTCACTATCTCGAATCGCTCTAATTGGTTCGCTTGTCTCGTATCATTTGTAGCTTGGAACTTTGCGTGTTGCGAGTCATTTGAACTTCGGAGCATGGATTGCGAATGATTCATTATTTCGAAACGCTCTGTGTCATGAATCATTTGATTCAGTTCAGGACTGTGGAGCATGTAACGTGTAACGTAAATCATTCGATTTAGATCGGAATGGGTTTGTGAATCATTTAGTGAATTGAATAATTCAAATCAAATAATTTGTGATACGCGATTTGAAGTCCCTAACTAAATCAAATTCAGGGCGGGATTCATTTGATTCAGATTGGAACTTCGGAGCAGGTTCGCCAAACGTTTGCTTTAGATTGGAATTTATCATGGATTGGGAATAATTTGATTCAGATCAGGGCTTTGCAAATCATTTGTTTCAGATCAGGATTTCGGAGTGATTATTTTTTTATTTATTTATTTATTTTCAGATTTTTTTTCTTAAACTGTAGAAAACATCAAACTATTATTGCAGTACAGTTATAAAGACAAAAAAAAAGAAAAAAGAAAGAAAGTATACACAAATATGTCCCTTAATCCCTTAAGGAATTGAACAGCGGTTTTACTATGGTAAAAGTGTATACGTTTTAACATTTTGTGCTTCATTTCTCTTTTTTTAGAATTTGAAATGGAAGACATTGTTCGATAAGTGAAATCTCTGAATGAAGTACTTGAAAATTAAAAAAATAGAACTCTAAAAATACTAAAAAAACAACCTGGGATATTTGGCAACCCATCGCTGTGTAAATATTGGATGGAACACAGAATATCGGCCTCGCGTTTCACTCATAGCTAAAAGATGCCATGACTGACTCCAAAAACTGCCCATAAACAAACAGTACTGACATTAGAGAACATATTTTAAGATTAAACTCAGTACAATAACGAATAAAATTCTTTTATTTTATGTTCAAATTCAAAAGGCGTTTCTATCCTGCGAAACAACCGCTGCTGACGCAGCTGACTGACATCTCGTCCTTATGTTGCATTGCGTAAAATAGTACAATTTACAGCACTTTATAAATGAACTAAAATGTATACAAACCTTTATTTCGCTGAAGAAGTGCAAATTGGCAGCGCTGAAAATTGATCTCTCCTGTAGAGAACTCAAAAAGCCTGCGCTCTGACTTTAACCTGGGTAAAAATATTACAAATAAATCACTAAAATGACCCAACGGGCAGAACCCAGCATTTGGGTTAAAAAAAAATAACCCAGCATTTTTTAGAGTGTAGTGCTTAAAAAGTCCTTGAAAGTCCTGGAATTTCATTTTGAAGTATCTGTATGAACCCTGAAATAAGCAAGATGGTATAGAGATATATACAGGTACACTTCATGATTCAGATATTATGTGTGCTCTTCTTTGGAGACAGATTTAAAAAATATTCTCAGGAATTGCCTTGGTTTATTGTGAACATTGTCGAAAGTAGAAGTGGCTCATGAACTAGATTTTTAGTTATTTTAAAGAAAATTTAAGTGTCCTCCAATGAAAAAGTCAACATTACAAGGTTGGCGCAGGGTGTTGCCTTGTTTGTTAGTGTTTTCTGAGTAGCTGCTATGACATTGCTAGTCGGTTACTAGGCTGGTTTCTACATGACTACTTACTTACTCAAGTACAAGTTTGATTCCGGAAATGTCTTCAGTCGAGTTTGTTGCTCATTTATGGACTGCCAGATAAAATGAGTACATTTAAGATATTTTTAATACATGCTTAAAGTTTAATTTGTAAATAAAATAAAGCTATTGTGGTTAAAAAATTATATAAATCAATCATTTTGCTAGATAAGATTCCTCATCTGGGATCTTGTAGAGCCCTTTGAAGCTGCATTGAAACTGCATTTTGGACTTTAAACCATATAGTGGCCACTGCTGTAGTTCACTGTATAGAGAAAAATCCTGGAATGTTTTCCTCAAAAAACTTAATTTCTTTGCAGCTGATCATCAGGACATTTTTATTCTGGAAGTGAACTTCTCCTTTAATACAAAAGTGGCAGTGTCTCCATTTAGATGGCTATGAAAGTGTGTGTCCATGTTAATACAGCTGTGTAAATTCCTGTACTACTGTGCCTTTTTTATAAGTATGTCTACGTGGATGCAAACGTGTCTGTGTGTTCACAGAGGTGTGTCTGTTTTGAACGTGCGTGCAATGTGATGTAAAAGCATAGAAGTTTACATAGGCTAAGTTTATCGATCCTGTTAGGGTGTGCAGCTGTGTGTGTTCATTTCTAAAGTGTTTCTCTGTGGAGTGTCCTTGTCTGTCCCCTTGATTTACAGCGTGTGTGTATGAGTAGGAGTGAATATATGGGCACTTTGCAGATGAGGCCAGGGTTTATTGCCGCAGTATCATTTAGCTAATGGACACCGTTTCTATTCCGTGTCACTTTCTGTCTTTCCTCTTTCTATTTCGTTCAATACACTTAAATATCATTTACATTTAAACTACGTGTTTTAGGCAGGTGCTTTCTTACCAAAGTGACTTGTTGAGCTGATAATATTTAAGTTGAGCATCAAATATAGGCACAAACTCAGGGCTGAAAGAAGAGTTGCAATTTACAAGAAAAGACAATAAAATAGCCTGAATGATACATTTAATAAATTTGATTTGATATAAAAGTTTGTCAAATGCCTTGCTGGTGCATTGCCATTCTCTCTGAGATATATAGGTCTACTTCCTTTTGAAGTAAAAATTGCAAGTGTATTTCGTGTAGTAGTTGCATATTAGAAGCTGTATTTATCATTTCCCCCCTTTGTGTGATATTTTCAGTGACCCTCTCTTTTGGCAATAATTGCAGTATTTCTGAAGATCATTTAATGTATTGTGCCTGCTGAGTGCTCATTAAAATAACTTGCATCTCTTATGATTCATTCTTGCACAATTCACATGATCTATTGCTGTTTATAATGTCATTTTGTGTGATGTATTCTGTCTCTTTACCTCAGGATATCTTCCCAATGGGATTTATGCTGTTGAGGCTATGCTCGCTGCTGCCAGTATAGGTGCCATCTGGAGTTCAACCTCTCCAGATTTTGGTGTCAATGTAAGAGCTTTACATGCATTATGGCTGCTATTTTACCATATGGCAACTATAATA
>JAHKKF010471850.1:0-25272 GCA_019740295.1 Labeo calbasu
ACATTTTTAAAACACACCTACTACAAACAGAGCAATAAGACGGCATTATAAAATGAAAAGGCGCGCTTTGATTTTGAATGGTGCAGACAGACACAGGTTCATTTTAAGCGGTATTAGGGACCGTTCACATATCGCGCCTAAAAACGCGTGGAAAACGCTAGGCGCGCCGATTTTATCTCCTTTCCAAAGCGCTCTGTAGCTTGCGCACCCGTGGCGTCTGCCGTTGCTAAGCAACCATGACCTGCACTCTCAATGACCGCGTCGCTCCGTTATGAGCGCGGCTGCCGCGCGTCTACATTTGAAATAACGCACTTGAGCGCGCAAAAGACGCGATATGTGAACGGCCCCTTAGCAAAACAACAAAGCTACTGCTGTTCATGGAACTGTAATTACCTATTATATAGTGTGATAAAGCCTGGTTCGTTGGTCCATTGGATCGGATTGCTTTCTCACTACAACCGAACCGCTCCAGTGTTCGTTTGAAAGCGTACCCTCGGTACGCTTCTTTGGTCCGCTTTTGGTGCGCTCTGGAGTGCGATTGCTAAATTCACACCTGCCCAAACGAACCGCACCAAGAGGGAAAACGAACTCTAGTGCGATTCAGCCGAACTAAATGAGGCAACCCTATATGAGGCAGGTGTGAATACGTACAGTTCAAAAGTTTAGGGTCAGTAAAAAAAAAAAAAATGATATTGGAAGAAGTGAGTCTGAAATTCTTGTCCGAAATTTCTGCATGTTAAAAAAATTAACACGACCTCACGTTGTGTTAATCATGCAGAATATTGAACCTGGTCCATTTTATTTTATTTTTTACATTTTTTATGATGGATGAAAGTTTCAGATGCAATATATAAACATGATTGACACAACATGAGGTCGTATTTAACGTGAACATTTCGGACTGTGTGCAAGTGTGCAAGGACCTTAAATACGACCTCAAGTTGTGTCAGTCATGTTTATGCACTGCATTTGAAACTTTAATCTGTCATCCAAAAAAATTAAAAGTTTAAATTTTAAAGTAATTAGTTAAAATTTTCTGTTTTTTGCATCCGAAAAACTGCATACAAAAATTTCAGACTCAGTGTGCGAGGACTTTAAATGTGATTGACACAGCGTGAGGTCGTATTTATTTTTAATGCACAAAAATTTTGGACAACAATTTCAGATTCAGTGTACAAGGGCCTACGAACTCACGTTGTATCTATCACGTTTCTACATGCATCCGAAACTTTCATCGGTCATTAAAAAAAAAACAAACAAACAAAAAAACCCAAATTGGGTTCAATTTTCTGTGCTTTTTGCTTTCGAAAAAACATATATGAAAATTTTGGACTCAGTGTGCAAGGACCTTAAACGTGATTTACACAACGTGAGGTCGTATTTATTTTTTAATGTGCGAAAAAATTTTGGACAACAATTTCGGACCTTAATACGACCTCACGTTGTGTCAATCACGTTTATACACTACATCCAAAACTTTTAGTTGTCATAAAAAAATGGATTAGGTTAAATTTTCTGCATTTTTTGAATCCGACAAAATGCATACACAAATTTTGGACTCAGTGTGCAAGGGCCTTAAATACAACCTGTGTCAATCACGTTTACAGACGTTTAATTGCATCAATCACGTTTATACATACATATTAAATATTATATATTAAAAATTCAGACTCAGTGTGAAAACACCTTAAACGTGTTTCACACAACGTGAGGTCGTATTTATTTTTAACATGATACAATTTTGGGCGCCGATTTCGGTGTACAAGGGCCTACAACCTCACGTTGTATCTATCACATTTCTACATGCACCCAAAACTTTAATCCGTCAATAAAAAAACAACAAAAAAAACAACAAAAAAACAACAAAACAAACTGGGTTCAATTTTCTGTGCTTTTTCGCTTTCGAAAAACGTATATGAAAATGTTGGACTCAGTGTGCAAACACCTTAAATGTGATTCACACAACATAAGGTCATATTTATTTTTTAATGTGCAAAAATTTTGGACGACAATTTCAGACTCAGTGTACAAAGGGTCTATGACCTCACGTTATATCTATCGCATTTCTACATGCATCCAAAACTTTCACCTGTCAATAAAAAAAAAAAAAAAAAAAAAAAAAACAAACAAAAAAAACAACTGGGTTCAATTTTCTGCACTTTTTCGCTTTCGAAAAAACATATGAAAATTTTGGACTCAGTGTACAAGGACCTTAAACATGATTGACACAATGTAAGGTCATATTTATTTTCTTAATGTGTGAAAAGTTAAAGATGACGAATGTGAAAATGTACAAAGGACCATTATGTTTATCAAGGCTGCATTTATTTGATCAAAAACACAGCAAAACAGTAATATTGTGATATATTATTACAGCTTAAAGTAACTTTTTTTATTTTAATACATTTTAAAATGTCATTTATTTAGAAGTCATTTCAATATGCTGATTTGCCGCCCAACAAAAGTTCTGGTAATACTTTTTTTTTCAGGAACAGAAATTTAAAAGAAATGCATTTTTTGAAAGATAAATCTTTTGTAACATTATATGTTTTTACAGCCACCATCAGTCAATTTAATGCATCCTTGTTAAATAAAAGTACTAATTCCCTTCAGGCGAAATACAAAGAAAATACAGCCTTTGTGTACACTAGCATCTAGGCAGCCTAAAACCTACTTTACCCATACTAAAGCCACAAAACTCTCATTTTATTTAATGAGATCTTTAAAATGTATAACCAGGGTGATTTTAAAAATACTCAACATTTAATCTAAAACAGACAGCAATTGATTGCGTGGCAAAAGAGGGAATAACCAAATAAGCTGGTGTTGAGTTATTTGACCTAACTAGATGAGAATTGGACAGGAGTAAAAGCAGAACGCTTCAATCCCCTTTCGGCTCTCATGCTGCTATCTCTGATAGCAGACGTGCTTTTTCCTGCTGGGCATGTCGGCAGGTGAGAATCCAGCCAAACCGAACGGTGGTCCTGAGCCTCGTGGATTATCAAAGCCCAAACCGTGCTTCTATAAAACAGTCCTTTAGGTATCGGGGTTGGATACATTTATAAGCAGGTAAAAAGCTTTTGATGACAAACGTGTGCGTCAGCACAGAGTGTTTCAGGGGGTCTTTCAGAATCACTAAAGCACAGATGCATTCACTGTTCCACGCACCACGCAAATGCACCCTGTGACACGGGAAGAACCGTAGTCTAAAAGGAGCGTGGGCACTGAGAGAAGGAAAGGGGCTTCTTTATGAAGTTTGGGTGCAGTCTAATGGCTCTTATTGTGTGGCCTCCGCAGCACCTTACAGCTCAGGGCAACAATTACTGACTTTTCATTTGACTCTGACATGAACAAGGCCGTACCTGCCATCTTCATCCACTCCTCCGAAGATTTGTTCAAACACAGTTGCCGCAAAGGTTCTTCAGCAATGGTTCTGCCTTTATTTGTTTAAAGGGATAGTTCACCCAAAAATTAATTACTCATCCTCATGTCCTTTCAAACCCATGAGACCTTTGTTCATTTTCAGAACAGAAATGACATTATTTGTAATAAAATCTGAGATCTTTCTGACCCTGCATAGACAGCAACACAACTGACACGTTCAAGGCCCAGAAAGGCAGTAAGGACACTGTTAAAAACAGTCCATGTGACATCAGTGGTTCAACCATAATGTTATGAAGCTACAAAAATATTTTTTGTACGTCATCACTGCAGCACTCTATTCAGTTCAGACACACAACTCTTCTGGAATGACACAAAGACGAACGCCATATGAGGAAACACTTGTGAAAACGTCTTCTTGAGATGTTGTTCATCAAGTGTTAATGGATCATGAGGGCTTACACTGTACGGAAGATGTATCATCAAAGCCACGTACAGACTGTCTGCTGCAGTCTAAAACGTGAAAAACAAGAAAAAACCAAACACTATTCACATTCCCACTCTTATCAGCAGAGGAAGTGTGTTTTAGTCAGAGAGCACTTGCGCTGCCTAAGACGTCATAGCAACAGCTAAGGGTGTAAACCAAAGGCAGTGTGATGCTCTCTAACAAGCTGTCACACACACATGTGCAACACACACACAAACACGCATCCACACGCACTAACAGATTAAACAGCCTGATTTTCCCTTTTGCGAAAACAGATGAAGGATACAACATTTATAGACTGCACTGAGTTCGTGATATATTTTAAAATGTAAAAGACAGTGTAAATAAAAATGGTACTTTCATAAACGCGTGCTGAAGACTGACACAGAAGAGAAGAAATTGTTGAATGAAGTCCTTGTTTTTGTTTTCTTTGCACAAAAAGTATCCTCATAGCTTCATAACTTTACGGTTGAACCACTGATGTCACATGGACTATTTTAATGATGTCCTTACTACCTTTCTGGACCTCTAACTTGGTAGTTCTGTTGCTGTCTATGCAGGGTCAGAAAGCTCTCAGATTTCATTAAAAATATCTTAATTTGTGTTCTGAAGATGAACGAAGGTCTTACAGGTTTGGAACGACATAAGGGTGAGTAATTAATGACAGAATTTGCATTTTTGGGTGAACTATCCCTTTAAAGGTTTCTGCCCTGCAAAAATACAATGAAATATATCTGTAAGCAGTGATTACCGGGGTTCAAGTGCTTTAGGTATTTAAGCACATGAGGTAAAAGACATTACATATAATTTAGCAAGCCTGTAACCACCGAAATCAGTTATTAAAAAAAGTATTTTTGTCAAATTCAGGTGATTTGCCATAGAAATATGATGTTTTTATAACATTTATGACTGTTACAGCACCAGCTGTGGTTCGATCTTCCTGAAACTTTGCATGCTTGTTTAAAATCACCTGTTGCATGCGCTCAGGTTTTGTGAAGTTTTGAGTTTTTGTTTAGGCTTTATAGGATTTTGGGTATATTTGGACAGGCCCCTTTTCTAAAGGACCCCGTTATAGCTTTGCAAACGGTAAATTTCAACATGTTCTTGATAATTATTGACCTAGAGAGTCCAGAGAATTGCACTGCAGAGTTTTTTTCCCAGACTGAGCAAAAAACCTAGGACTAGTTTGCAGAAGTAGGTTTTTCACATCTTCTCAATTATTTAAAAAAACGGTTTGATTGACAGCAGTGGTTCTAGAGGCAAAGTTGTTTGGTACAAGGTGGTCTATCATACGATATGAATATCACGTGTATGTGCGGAAAACCGCACAATGTACAATCGTTTATACCCTCAAATAAAGTGACACCTCCCCCCAGTGGACAATTTCTTTCAAATTTCTTACAGACCTTTGGGGCTGTGCTTCAAACAGGTCCACCGAGCTTCATTCCGATCAGCCTCCGTTAACCTTGTCTAATAGGTGTTCAAACTTCATCGGCCAATAGCGGCCACATTTTCTGAGATATGCAAATGTCCCCATAGACACTTGGGGCACTTTAGACCAAGACCGTGCACAGTGATTTTCATGTTGATAGGACAAATGGTTGCCTAGTTATAGCCATTTGTATGTTTTTTTCCATCTTATAGCGCCACCAAGTGGCCAATCTCCTTTTTTTTCCCTGTGACCTCAGCTTGAGCTCTTACAAAAGTGTGCCGAATTTGGCAAAGAGATCTCATTCCATTCAGGAGTCACAGTCATTTTACTAAAAGTGGCCCTGCCCCCTTCAACCGTTTTGGCGTCTCTTTGCCACGGTGAGTCGAAAGTTAAACTAGTTCGCAAAAATGCGAAACACCCGGCATGATCCAAGGATTCCAACGATATGAGACACTTGAGCCTGTGACTAACAGTTTAGGAGTTATGAGCAATTTCGTACTTTCAATCGCTGTAGTGCCGACTGGGGTGGTTTGAGTACTACCATCCCTCCAAATTTCAAGTCTCTACGACTTACAGTTTGGTCTGCACGATCAGTTTTACATGGAAATCACTCATCCGTGACTATTCTAACAATTACAATAGGGTTTCAGCGCTACGAGCTTGAACCTCTAAAAATTACTTTGTTAAAAATCTTCATATGAATTGACTTCTATTAATTCAGCACACACAATGATACATGCCTGTAATCTCCTAATGGTTTACATCATGGGCAGTTTAGCAATATGCGATTAATTTACAACAAAACAAAAGTTTGTGTCTTGTGTTGCGTAATTCATTTTCACATAATCCGATTAATTTTTCACCAGTTGTTTTTCATGAATTGGAATGTGTGCAAATGATTGTAGGTGATTGGGGGATGTGAAGGTTACACTTAATGCATCCTTCAACATACAGTATATGAAGGATGTGAAACGAACGCTGTCTTTCAAGAATCCTTCAAACTGAGGTGGCCTTTCGATGATGATTGATGACGAAGAAGGCTTTCTAGGATGTAGCCTTCTGTCTGAGAAGCGCCTGATTTGTTTTTCCGTGACTGGTGGATTTTTCTTTTAGGATTATGGGTAGTGTAGTTCATTAACTATAACTTTTTCTTTATGTATATATATATATATATATATATATATATATATATATTTTATGAAGACACTACTGAGTACACTTTTGATGTTAATTAACAATGAAAATTAAATAAATGTATTCAAAGCAGCTTACATTACATTCAAGTTATACCTTTTTTTTTTTAAAAGGGATAGTTCACCCAAAAATGAAATTTCTCTTATTATGTTGTTTCAAACCCGTAAGACCTTCGTTCATTTTGGAACACAAATTTAGATATTTCGACCCTTAGTAGACAGCAACACAACTACCACGTTCAGGGCTCAGAAAGGTAGTAGTGACTTAAAATAGTCCATGTGACATCAGTGGTTCAACCATAAAAAAGTCAAAAGTTTTCTTTGCATGCAAAAATGATTCTGGTAGCTTCATAAAATTCAAATTAAAATTAAAAAGTTGAAGTTGATGTCACATGGACTATTTTATTTGATGTCCTTACTAACTTTCTGGGCCTTGAACGTGTCAGTTATGTTGCTGTCTATGCAGGAAGCTCTCGATTTCATCAAAAATATCTTAATTTGCGTTCCGAAGATGAACAAAGCTCTTACGGGTTTGGAACGACGTGACAGCGAGTAACTATTAGCAGAATTTTTCTTTTTGGGTAAACTATCCCTCTAAGTACACACATAACATGAAAATCAACCCCATCATCTCTATTGCTCAACTGTTTTAACAACAGAATGAATAGATTAAGTCTTTGAGAAGCACTCCAAAAGTAAACAGCAATTAGAATCATAGATTAGATCCATATTTACAAGCATTTCAAGTGAACACTAGTGGCAAAGTAGATGGACCTTCGTCTCAGAATGAGATGTCCCACTGTAATTTTCCAATCAGAGGACGCGCTATGTTGTCCAATGGCCAGAAATGTCTCATAATCTACACCCTTCGGGCTTCAAGCTTCATTAAAAAGGAAATTGACGTGAATCTGGAAATGCAACAGAAAGACATCAAAGCACCCACTCTGCAAAATGAGCAGCAAACTCCTCATTAGATATTCACAAATCTCCTAGGATACGGCCCGCCACACAATAACCACCAAGCAAGATTGTTGCCTGTATTGTAAATGCATGCAACAGTGACGAGAGCATCAGTCTAGCATAGGAAGGACCCGAAACCATCTCCAAGCTCCAGTAAAGAATCAGCATTCCTCGAAATGAAATGGCTCGAGGGCTTGATTTGAGGGCGCGTACTGTACTTCAAGTACACATCAAGCATACGTATTATGTGCGAGCATTGGTACATTAGTGTAATCTCAGCGAACGGTCTACATGTGGGAGACGAGACACAAGAGGAGGGCAAGAGAAGGCGACATGGTGCTGCAGTGAGGTTTGTGCCAGTTCACTGCTGTCACAGCCCACACATTCGGCTGATACAATCGTTGAGACACCAAATGCCATGAGAATGTCAGGCTCGCTTTTTAAAGAGACGCTAAGCTCAGGAGCACGCAATCAAAAGCAACATCCAATATTCCACAGCACAACAAAAAGGGGAAAGACCGCATGCTTCCAGCACAAGCATATTCATTTGATTATTTTGGTCTGGAGTCGAGATTAGTCACAGTGAGTTGGGGGTAAGGATGATTAAAAAATTGTGTGATAGAACATATGCACAGTCTTCACTTGCCAGGATACAATCTGTGCATGAGAAAAAAGCCAACATTTTCCTTAGTGATAGACTATGGGTGCTTGAATTACATAACTGGTGAAATATAACAGCATAGGTGTATCATAGCAGATTTGGAACATCATTTTAATTCTCTTCATTTGATGTAAAAGTGATGCAAAGCAAACGCATCTTTCGCAGAAGTAATTAAAGAATCATTTTCGCTTTCTACAAAGGTGGTGCAAAGCATCATGAGACTCCAAGCATTGTATTAACTCTTTCTCTGAACTGATTAGACCGAAATTAATTGTACGTAGTGGCTGATTCATAGATCAAACATTCTCTGGATAATGTATCACTGAATACCTCATTTAATCTTTGTGATATTTGTCTTTTTTCTCTATTCACACTAGGATTACATGTTGCCACTGGAGACAAAAATGATCTTTGATTTCCATAATTATATCTGTGGGTCCCTTTGATCATGTTCCACCCATTGCTATTGTTCCCATCACTGTGGTGAAATCAAATGCAACAGAATAGGCCAACATCTGCTACTTACACTATTCTGCCAGAAAAACCGAAGCCTTTTTTGGTGTTGGGAAAGGAAAGAGCTATTTTAAAAGCTTTTTGTTCTGTAATTAATTCTTAAGCAGAATGCTTTGAGGTTTATAATGATCTAAGCAAAATAATCTTATTACCAAATGTGTTTTTGCGATTTACAAAAGCAACCAGAGCTCAGTAAAAGCTTACAATGGTGTACAAATGTAACTAAAGGCATTATTATAAACTGTAAAGTATAACTGCCAAGGTTCTGCTTTTAAAAAAAAAAAAAGAAAAATCACAAGATCTATTTCAGGCACTAGACAGGCTTTTCTTCTCTCCGCTTGTTGCTCTCTGCCATCGAGTGGTCCCCAATCAATGTCTATTTCATTTTTGTTCTAGACTCCATAGAGGAGTCTAAGCTTGCTATTAGCTACAGTTCTAATTTTGACTGAGATTTGTTTTCTAAATCACTAGGATTTTGCCACTCAGGAATATGTAAATGCTGCAAGGGTTTGGAAATTGGCACACTCTAATTGGGCTTAGCCTCAGAAAGGTCATTCAGTGAGCAGACACTCTAGCTGGAACCCGAATCCTGAAATGATTAATTACTCGCAGTGACAAAACATTTGAATAGTGGCAGAAGGAGAGAACTGTTGGAAATGAGGAATCAGAGGAACACACAACAGCTAATAGAACTGATGTGTATTTGAAGGTGTGAACCTGAAAATCACTTACATTTAGTACACGAAGTACAACCTAATAACATTAAGAATGTCATTCATCTATATTATAAATATGCTAAATATTTTCAAGAAATTTAAAAGAATAGTTCACCCAAAAATGTAAATTTACTCGCCCTCAGACCATCCAAGATGTAGAGTTTGTTTCTTCATCAGATTTGGAAAAATGTACACTATCACTCAAAAGTTTTTGAACAGTAAGTTAAGTTAAGTCTTTTTCTCACCAAGCCTGCATTTATTTGATCCAAAGTACAGCAAAAACAGTAAAATTGTGAAATATTTTGACTATTTAAAATAACTGTTCACTTGCTCACTAATGGATCCTCTGCAGTGAATGGGTGCCGTCAGAATGAGAGTCAAAACAACTGACAAAAACATCACAATAATCCACAACACGACTCCGGTCCATCAGTTAACATCTTTTGAAGCAAAAGTCTGCATGATTGTATCCACAATCCATAATAATGCTTCCTCTGGTGAAAAAGACGAGATTACTTTTTCACTGGAGAAAGCAATACTTGACATTTTTATCCGACGTTTGGATTCTCATTCTAACGGCACCCATTCGCTGCAGAGGACCCATTGGTTAGCAAATGTTTTTAACGAAGAAACAAACTCATCTACATCTTGGATGGCCATCTTGTAGTACATTTTCATTTTTGGGTGAACCGTTCCCAGCCTGGTCTCACTATGAAAACATACCTGTGGGAACATTTTCACGAGACACGACCTATGTACCAATAAGTACATATCACTGCAGTTTCCAACAGAAATGTCCTATGAATGGTGCTAAATGAGTGTTTGATTTTTTCCTTTTGATTTGTTATGTGATGTTGGTTTTGTACGTGTCACCGCAATTCTGGTTTAAAATGTCTGTTGAGTGGTGCTATAACTCTACGTTTTAAATATGTTTTAAAATAAAATACTATCTGCGCCACACCTAATCCTACACGATAGTATGAACAAAAGCGAATGTGTCATAAAAACGCAATTGCAAGCATGCTGTTTTAGCTTGTTTTTTGATTTCTCATCTTTCAGCACTTTCATCATGAGTCACAGGATTCGAATTCCACATCCTAAGTCCAATTCCATGCTGGCTGAGCTACCGAGCAAGCTTGTTACATCCAGAAAGGAGCTGTAATCATAACTGTGTACGAAAACGATTACAAGTGCTCACTGTTTAACCACCTCTAGTGTTCATTTCTGTAGGAAACTGCAGTGATATGTACTTATTGGTACGTATTTCATGTCTTGGGAAAACGTTCCCACAGGTACGTTTTCGTCTTGAGATCAGGTAGGTTTCATGACAGAAATTGGCATTATTTGCCATTTAAAATAAAAACAAACAGACAAACAAAACATGCAAACAAAATATGCTCACTTTTTTAACACCTCTAGTGGACGTATGTCTAGTGGATAATATTCTGAAGAATGTTGTTTACCCACCAATTGTGGGAAGCCACTGACTTCCATGGTATGAAAAACAAAATACTATTCACAAAATACCATATACAAAATTTTCATTTTGGTTGAACTATTTAAGGTGATGATTAAATGCATGTTTTGTTTGTGAAATACGTACCAATAAGTACATATCACTGCAGTTTCCTACAGAAATGAACACTAGAGGTGGTAAAACAGTGAGCCCTTGTAATCATTTTCATACACAGTTATGATTACAGCTTCATATGTTTTGCTTTCCGGACTTAACAAGCTTGCTCGGTAGCTCAGCTGGCACAGAATTGGACTTAGGATGCGGAATCCTTGGGTACGAATCCTGTGAAAAACATGACTCAAGATGAAAGAGCTGAAAGATGACAGACCAAAAAACGAGTTAAAATGGCTTGCCTGCAAGTGCGTGTTTACGTCACCTCCGCTTCTGTTTACACTATCGGGTAGGTTTAGGTGTAGTGCAGATGGTACGCTACTTATAAACGTCACAGAGCATTAGAGTTATAGCGCCACTCAACGGACATTTCAAGTCAGAACTGCGGTGATATGTAGAAAACAAACGTCACATAAAAACATATATGTACGTTCATCTGTTTTGGGAAAAAACGAACACTCATTTAGTGCCACTCAATGGACATTTCACATCAAATATGTCACCAAACGTACATGGCAGTACATATTTAACATGTTGTGACAACGTTCCCACAGATTCATTTTCGTCATGAGATCAGGTTGCCTGAAACTCTAAAAGGTTAATGGGTCATTAATGCAAACTTATAATATTCACAGCGTTAAACTACTCGGCACAAGCTTATTGGTTCATGTTGCATACGCAGCCAATAAGCTTACACAGCTTCACATTTAAATGGCTGGTTAGCATTTACCAGAGTTCCTCTAAAACCCTCCACCTCCCTAGCTCCACCTGTATACATCTGCTATAGGTCTGCTATAGGCATTATATATGCTACATGTGCAGCAGCAGTTATGTCTTAAATACTCACAGCACCTATCGGCATATGTATTGACAGTAGCAAGAAGCAAGTTCCTGTATTCGTTGCAGCAATAATCTACAGATCTAATACAACAAGACCAATACATTAACATTTTCATATCCATTACCATGTTAAAATCTTCAGAGAGTTGTCATGATAGCAATACTTTTAAACAAAAAGAAACATATTAAAATAAAATATTTGATGGCTAATAGAAAACTTTAAACTTCAAGTTTTCTTTGCCAAATCCAGATTTAGAAACTGCAATGCTTTAACACAGTGTGATTTTGCTTCTTGTGTAAAAGAAAGAGTGAGATGAAGTGAGAAAGTTGGGGAGAGAGAGAGAGAGGAGGAGATAAGGAGAGATAGAGAGAGGGAGAGAGAGAGAGAGAGAGAGAGAGAGAGAGAGCGATGGGGGTTATATTTAGACAGAGGCAGCGCATCAGGTGCAATGTAAGATTTCTGAAAATGGAAACAGCTCCCAAGGGGTGAGAGAACTGAATCTCGGGCGCTTTCATTATTTATTTTGTATCTAAGGCGTTGCATTGGGAAAAATCGCAGGAAGAGTGCTGACGTCCCTGTAGTTCCCATGTTAATGAACGTGTCTAATCAACAGAGCCCAGGAACCTTTCTGCTCCCCAGTCATAAAGCGCATGCCTGAGGAAGCCATGCCTCGAAAGCACGCTGTGATAGGCAAACTAGCGCTCTATGCTCACATAAAACAATGCCAATTCACAGCATGGCACGTCACTTTGTAAGCCAGATAAGTAGTTCATTTACAAAAATACCTCGTTGTAGCAAAATGCAGATTTATTGTCATTAGCAGCAATGCCATGCCAAAGGAGATTTTCTTCTATAAACCGTGTTAAAAACTGGTAACAGACAACAGTGGGCATTCTATTGCATCTGTTTTCCACACCACCACCCACCCTTAGTTCTGTTGCTTAACAACACTCATCACATGAGAGCTGCTTTATATGAAATGCATACATTTTCCTTATTATATCATCGTTAGATATTGAACCTCAGGTTACTGTCCACCTTTCTATGCTCTGGAAACTTTTTTAAAAATAAATGAAGCGTGATCATACAGCTGGAGAGGCTCCAAACGACACCATTAGCCAGCAGGATGAACACAAACATGGAGACTGGCAGCGCCCTGGAGTTTCATAACTAGCCTCCGTCTCAGACATGATGGTTGGGTAAATAATAATATTCTCCTAAGTGATCAGAAGTGCCATCATCAGCAGATAAAAGTGGGGACAGTGTGTGGGAAAAGTCATTCAGTCATTGTTTTGCTACAGTGGAAAATAGGGTTCATGCGAGCAGTTTATCAGAAAGCAAATAGCCACAGGCCGTGTGTGATATTAAAAACATGAGGAAAGGAAAGACGCAGGTCAACCCGAGACAAAAGTCTTCCATTTTTATACGGCTTTATCATAAAAGCGATTTAGTGTCACAATATTACTTGCAGTAATAGTTTAATATTTTTTGTGATTTTTTTATATTTATTTATAATCTGAGTTCATGCTCTCACCAGCACCACAAATTCTATCGGTCTCAGTCAGAATATGATTCTGTGCTGTCTCATAGCAACCTAAAAATAGAACTGTCCCTATTATGCTATATATGACTGAAATGGCTGGAACAAGTTATGGGTGTTTAATTGCAATGCAAACTCTGATAATAAGCTGTGGAAACGCTGTCACCGTCTATAGATAGATAGATAGATAGATAGATAGATAGATAGATAGATAGATAGATAGACAGATGATTGCCCCTACTTACATAACAATAGGCATTTGAACTGTTCCAGTCAAAAGAACATGTGCGCTATTGTCAGCCTAATCAGTGCTATATGCAGCTATTCAAATGCTGAGCATGTTACATCAAAGAATTATTTTCTCTTGTTCATAACACATGGTGATTTCTGACAATTTTTGCTAAGCCAGAATTATACTACCAATACTACACTAAAATTAACATTTGTGTTTACTGTAGTTAATATTAAAAAAACAGAGCTCATAATGTTTACACAGTCTAAATGTGTGAAAACACCTTTAGTGTTTATCATTCCAGTCAGATGCTGAAATTAAAAAAACAAACGCTTATCTGTATTCTTTAAATGCAGGATGTATATAAAATATTTAGATTTCAAAATAAATCATCATTCTCTAACTAAACATGCACTATTTTATCACACGGATTTGATTCCTAATCTCGACGAGCAAAAACTGTAAAAAATGTTTTTTTGAAAATTGTTTGTTTGTTTGTGCTTATCATGACAACATATGACAGGTTCACACCAGACCCGATTTATTTTTGTATATTCTGACGTCAATCAGATTCACGTTTCATTCACGAAGTGAAAAGGGGGGAAGTTATTTATAACCTCAGCGTCTTAGTGTGATTCTTGGGTGCGCAAATAGGAATGTAGCGATTGGACTGGTCTCTTGCGTTTCAGTAACAAAAGCAGTGGGGCTGGAGCGTCGTTGTGGCTGCACGGTAGGACTGAACCTAAAATAGGACAGTTGTGTTGGGTCTGAACTAAATAACTACACGAGCTGTGCTGAGGAACTATGCCTCCCCATAGCTTCTAGAGAATACTGGAGAGCATTACAGTGGACTTATTCTACAATGTGCGTCAACCAGGTAAGGACATTTTATAACTTAGGTGTCTAATTACGATAGAAGCGCTTTAAACATTTAGACTAATTGTCTTGCATTTTGCCTGTTTAATGATTATGATGCAATATGTTTGATAATATTACAACGAAATTAAATTTGAGGGAACTCGTAATCACATGCACACAAATACTTTTGAGATAATAAAAAAATCCATCTCAATACGGAAAGACCAAAGTTTTGATTTACACAGAGGTGGATACAGTTGCATACGGATTTATTATAACTTATAAAAATATGACATATGGTTTTATTCTCAAAGCGCGCATCGCAGATGTTTACCCATCTTTCCCATGCTCTCAGGACCATGGACAGTGCCACATCGCTAACGCTGTGATTACCTAAAAACGCAAATATATAACACGGAACATATTTAAACATTCACACTTAACTAAAATGCATTATTAATCCTCTAATTCCGTCATGCTATTTCCGTGTTTAAAATCACATGCAATCAGCTAACCCTGATTAAAACCCTTCTTGGTTTTTAATAAATCCGTATAATTTCAAACGATTATCTAATTATAACAAAAACAGTTGGGAATCATCAGAATATATTGTGTGAATCGAGACAACTAAGGACGACTATTCATACTAAAGGAACTGCTTTAAAAGCAGTCTATATAATAAACCTACAGAAACAATAATGGAAAAAATGGAAACTGAGAATTCTTTTTTAATAACGTCGTTGAATGGAAAGAATATCGTAATATATATTCTGATAAAACATATATATAAAAAACATTCACTAATAAAAACCTATTTATTGATCAATATTAAGAAATACGTTTTTATATGCAACACATCTCAGATATTTCAATTGCATTTAGACAAACAACACGCAAATTCAAAGTTCCATTCGCACCTGATCCACCTGTCAGTTCAGCGTCTCTTCCAATAACTCAATGCTGTGCATTCAGGCTGCCACCTGGTGGCTTTTCAAAACAAACAGTCTAGAGATTTCATGCAAGGTTTAACACACCAACATCACCTTTTTATCTCTAAGATCTAAAGTGTTTGTGACATGGAAATGTCTCTGGGATCTGCTTGATGACTGTAGCAGCAGTCTGCTCTTGCCTTGCAGGACTGAGGCTGATTTGGGTCCAGTCTGGGTGATGGCTGACGTGCTGGAGCTCAGGACGGATGGCAACTCTCTGCTGAAAGCAGTGTGGCTTCGGCGTTTGCGCCTTACAAGGCTTCTCCTGGAAGGTGGAGCCTACATCAATGAAAGCAACGATCGCGGAGAGACGCCACTCATGGTGGCCTGCATGTCCAAACACTCTGACCAGCAGAGTGTCAGCAAGGCCAAGCTCGTCAAATACCTTCTGGACAACAAAGCTGACCCTAATATTCAAGACAAAGCTGGAAGGACAGCCCTTATGCATGCATGCAGCCACAGGGCGGGACATGAGGTGGTCTCGCTTCTACTGACCAACGGGGCTGATCCGAGTCTGGAGGACCGTCATGGATCTTCAGCTTTAGTCTACGCCGTCAATGCAGATGATAAAGAAACCCTAAAAGTTCTCCTTGATGCCTGCAAAGCCAAAGGCAAGGAGGTTATCATCATTACCACAGACAAATCGCCATCTGGAACCAAAACCACCAAGCAGTACCTGAATGTTCCTCCTTCTCCAGAGTTGGATGAGAGGACCTCTCCTGCACCTTGTGCCTCACCTTCAGAGATAGATCTTCATGCATCGCCATCTCCCAGCAAAGAGGAGGAGAAAGACACCGTATTCAATTTTCAAACAAAATTCAAGTCAGCCTCAAACACAGCAGCCAAGCTTCCCAATGGACTTACTTCCCCTAGTAAGAAACCCGTGAACCCTAAGAGGGCTCGCCTACCCCAGTTGAAGCGTCTACAGTCAGAGCCTTGGGGTTTGATTGCCCCTTCCGTCTTGGCGGCTGCAAATGAAGAGAACAAGAGAGCCAACTCAGACGAAGATGTTGTCGCAGGTGTCAACGGACTGAGCCTGTCCAAAAGAGGCGCTTTGTCTCGGCATAACAGCGTGGACGGAAAAGACATCTTGTTTCCGATGGTAGGAGATCAGAGCACAAAAATCTCACCAACGTCATCTTCCAAAGCCTCCTACGAGAGATCGCTGGCACAGCATCAACCCCTCGCACGACGTAGCACTGTCCCCACAGAGCAGGAGGGCTCTGGAGGAAACTTGGGGCCGGTTAGCCTCAGAGAGACAGTGCACCGGAGGAGACTGGGGAACGAACACTACGACTCGGATTCCCAGCTGTACTCAGATTCCAGCATGCTAGACTCTCCTAAGGCACCTCTGGAGAGGAGGAAGCTCAATACATCCCCTCTTGCTATGCTTACAGGCTCAAGGGAGTCGTTGGACAGCAATCCCAGTACCTCCTCCCCTAGCACAGCCAGGTGCAGAGCACCCGGCCTACTGGAACGACGCGGCTCTGGAACGCTACTGCTGGACTATATATCCCACACCCGGCCAGGTCACCTTCCCCCGTTAAACGTCAACCCTAACCCTCCGATTCCAGATATAGGCGCAAGCAGCAAACCCTCATCCCCACTTGCAGCAGGTATCAGACCAATAGCTCCCGTAGCACCCAACTCACCAAAGAGAGGCAACCTCAGGACGAAGAAGAAGCTTGTGAGAAGGCACTCTATGCAAGTGGAACAGATGAAGCAGCTTTCAAACTTTGAAGAGCTCAACCAACAATCATGAACTCAGTCTATGTAGATGTAGCAACTTTAAGATCATAAATATATACGTCTGAGATTATGGATGATGCATATGCTTGGAAAACAGGTGGTACCGAGGATTGTAGGTAGTTAGCAATGAATGTAGCCATTTAGGGCAAAGGGATACTGTATCAAACTTGCTAGTTTTAATTAGCAGAGAAGCTCTAATGAAGAAAAAGTCAAATGTCACAGATGCAGAAATAGCTTATTGTTTATAAAAGGTATTTAAAGATGCAACCTAGCTGTTAACAGTTAGTTTAGATTTAATATATGATGTAACGTTATAGTGTAAGCTTAGACCGTCACTTCCTACCGCCCACAGAACTCATTTTCAAAATAAATGCTGGTGGAAATGGGATTTACAACAGTCACAAAAATACAACAAAGAAGTGTGCAATTTTCTATTCTGCAACAAAGGTAGTGTTTGTCCTCTTAAAGAGTAGGTGAGAGAGTGTGCTATTATTCTCTTGCGTATGAAGATTGAATTTGACAGCTTGACTACAGCTAGTTCTACTAGCTGCTGCAAACACAAACAGAGACAGAAATATCTGTAGATCTTCAAAGTCTAGACATCTCTCCATGAGATTCATTAAGGCGGACAGGAGAGTGAATGCAAAACCAGACTGTCAAACTGGAGCGGAGAGGTCACCAGATCATACCCATTAAAAGAGAGTCTTCCATTGGCTCCTTATTATAGTCCTGCAAGAAAAGCAAAACTGGTTGAGAACTGTAGCAAGAAAGAGGAGATGCACTATGTATCACTATACATACAATATGTATGCTTTTTAATGTTGGTGTCAATAATGCCTCTGTGCAGATGTATCATTACATGCATATCTAGATTCTGTAAGAAATACTGACCATCTGTGAGTTAATTATAGGGGAATCTGTCTCTTGTAATTGATTACATCCTACATCCAGTTGCAATAATACATGCAACACTGCAAATGTAATTATGACTTACTCCTTAAAGCAAAGATGATTCATATAGTCGTAGAGCCCTTAGTTAACCTTGCTAGGTTGGCAGTCTTTACATATATAAAGTGTCAGTTTGAGTTCAAGAGACTGAATGTTTGTAGCTAATTAGTGTATAGTGCCTTTGAGGGAGAGTAAAAGGTGTTCTGCATCACAGATTACTTTTTTGAATAAAATATTCTTAAGCAGCCCTGCTGCAAGTAAGAAATCACATGACATGAAGTATAATGATAACAAAAATCGTATCATATTTAGATTCAAGTCTGTAGCGGAACATGCCTCGTGATAAACCAATGACCATTGTACAGACAAATGCGAACGTAGGTTTATCCATTTGTCGGCCAATGTTACGTGGTAGAACTAATGTGCCCATGTTACTTTTTGTGCAATTGCAAAGTGCTTCAGATTCATTGCTGCTATAATGTTTAATAGCCACTTGACTGCATAAGGCTGTCAAATAATAAATGTTCTGTAGTACTAGAGTTAGCTGGCTAACTCCTCACTCATTTTCCCTGATTGAAGACATTAAACATAAGCAATCGACAGATGCATTTAGGCTTTTGGTCTGTGATTATTAAATACACATATATGGGTCAATAATAATAATTATATAAATAATAAGAATTTATCATGTATAACTGCTGGCACTCATGCAATTCAATAGTGAAATAAAAGTGAAAGTTACATTTAAATGATTAATGAGCCCCAACCATGTGAAAAGGTTTTATCACAACTGTCTTATATTAAAACTGTGAGGCATACTATTGGTTGCGCTCATGTTTACATTGTTTGATGCATAGTATTTTTGTATGTAGTATCTTGTATATTTTGAATAAATGTCTGTAACAATCTGTACAATCTTACTGGTCTTTCTAATCTCAAACCTGTTATGTTGAGCAAGACAGACTCATCGGTGGAGCATTCAGATCCTAGTCTTCAGTTTGTGTTATTCATACCCAGCTGCTGGTTTAGATTAGTAGTCACTGTGGTCATAAAAAGTAGAAATATGTGGGTTAAACTGATCGTGTATAAATTTCAAGTGTAACAACGCAGACATCTCCTGAGACGAGACCCTTACCTGTGCTAGTTTCTTTTTCCAGATCTAATCCATTGTAGAGCGTATACATTAAGGGACTGTAGAGGATCCTCTTCCAAAGATATAGTTTGGGCTATAAGTATGAGAACAAATGAAACTTGGATGAAAACTGCACACGGAAAGCTAGAATAGGTGTTGCAAAAACAAATAAAATCTGTTGTCTTCATGTCAGCTTGAAGACTTGTTCACTGACAGATCACTAACTCACTTTTATTTTTTCTGCTTGTTTTTCCACATCAATCTCTATAAACACTGTTTAGTCTGACTGTTGTGTGTTAAAATCCCTGGACAACCTGTGGTAGGTTTAGCATTTATCATATTTACCATATGAGTAATTGTTGACTATCCTTGGCTGTCCATAGTACTCTTAAAACAGTAATTCCATAAATAGGCTGTTGTAAAATAACTTAATAAGTGTTGTTTATATATCTAAACTGTGATGTTATAAACCACAATGAAGAGATGTTTGTTATGGATGATACATGACTTCACTTAGTACAAAAACTCTGTTATGGACAACTCAATACTGGATGTGTAACATCATAGTACAAGGGAACTAAAAATAATCATTGTAGGTTTATGAAATTTTAGTATGTTACATACTCATTAAAAACTGGAAACCTTTTTATTATCGTCACAAAAAATGTAATAATAAGTTCTTACTGACCCCTGGTGGACATACAGTATTAGCATCTCTCTTCTAAATTGATTATAAAGAAGGTGCATAAAATGCAATGTGATTATATTATGATATGAATGGGACACAAGTTTGACATTTGTTCTTTCTGAAAAAAAAAGAGAAAGAAAAAATATTTTAAGAGTATTGCTTGACTATCTATTAAACTGTAAATATACAATTTTAACTAACTACAATATTCTAGTTTTAATTTCAGAAATGCAAGGCGCAAAACAAATTTAACTATCATATTATATTATATTATATTATTATAATATTACTTATATACTTAGTCTTTAGCTCCACCAGATGGCACTATGCCAAAATGTATATACACTGTCAGTCAAAAGTTTTTGAACAGTAAGTTTTGTAATATTTTTAAAGAAGTTTCTTCTGCTTACCAAGCCTGCACTTATTTGATCCAAAGTACAGCAAAAACAGTACAATTCTGAAATATTTTTACTATTTAAAATAACTGATTTTTATTTGAATATATTTTAGAATGTAATTTATTCCTGTGATTTCAAAGTTGAATTTTTGCATCATTATGTAAGTCAAGCAATCCTTCAGAAATCATTCTAATATTCTGGTTTGTTGCTCAAAAAACATTTATTATTATCATTAAGTTGATAACAGCAGAGTAGAATTTTTTCAGGCTTCTTTGATAAATAAAAAGTTCAGAAGAACAGCATTTACCTGAAACAGAAATCTTTTGTAAGGCTATGTCTTTATCATCACTTTTGATCAATTTAAAGCATTATTGCTAAATAAAAGTATTAATTTCTTTAATTTCTTTCCAAAAAAGAAAAAAAACAAAAAACAA
Source organism: Labeo calbasu (assembly GCA_019740295.1). Taxonomy (NCBI): domain Eukaryota; kingdom Metazoa; phylum Chordata; class Actinopteri; order Cypriniformes; family Cyprinidae; genus Labeo; species Labeo calbasu. Next base: position 20,780 of record JAHKKF010471850.1, read on the forward strand.
AAATGAATACTGACTCCAAGCTTTTGAATGGTATAGTGTGTAATGTTACAACAGCTTTTTATTTTAGATAAATGCTGATCTTTGTATATATCTATTCATCAAAGAATCTTGATAACAATAATAATAAAAAATGTTTCTTGAATAGCAAATTAGCATATTAGAATGATTTCTGAAGGATCATGTGACACTGAAGACTGGAGTATGATGCTGAAAATGTAGCTTTTGTCACAGGAATAAATTACATTTTAAAATTCAAATAGAAAAATAGTTTTACAAAAAAATATGTAAAAATTGTACTGTTTTTGCTGTACTTTGGATCAAATGAATGCAGGCTTAGTGAGCAGAAGAGGCTTCTTTAAAAAACATTAAAAATCTTACTGTTCAAAAACTTTTGACTGGTAGTGTACATTAATAATAATAATAATAATAATAATAATAATAATAATAATAATAATAACAGTAGTAGTAGTAGTAGTAGTTATGTACATGTATACTTATACGGACAACAATTGGGTTAGGCTTGATTTTATTATAAATTTGAATGGAAAATGTATTTGAATTATTTGGACGTACTGTTAGCTTAAGACAGTATAAGCATTAAACATCAATCAATCAATCATTTTTTTTATTATTATTATTACTATCAAATATTGTCTGATTAAGACTGTTGTGTCTATTGGTGCATTGTTATTTCTGCCCTAAACTGTCATTATAACCACATGACAGAATGTTCTCATCAGTACCATGCTGTTCTGTTGTTCATAATTATAAGTACAACGCAGTAATTCAATGGTGGTGAACCAGTTCCAGCTGTGAAAATAATTGGATTTTTTTTTGTTTTGTTTTTTTTGGCTTTGACCTATGCAGAGTGAGTACTGTAAGCAGACCAACAGTGTAAACAGTTCACTGTGAACTACACACATTTCAGACCTCTGAATGATAACAGAGGTCATACTGACATATAGGTCAGTGGAGCAACGTTTGCATGCTCAATTTTAGAATGGCATAGCCTAGACGTACACCACAGCAATACAGACATAATCTGGAAAGGCTATGGAATTTCCTACTCACTGTGCTTCCTTGTCAAAATCATGTGAAGCAATTGAGGAATTCAGATTTTAACTTCCTTTTTTATATGGCTTTTAACAGAATAGACTGCGAATTGGTGATTTATTTGTCACAGAGCCAGAGTACATTGATACCGTCAACACTGTCAGATTTCAACAAGTATTGAGAGTGTTAATAAATATGTGTGTGTAAATATCTTACTTTTTTAATGATATGCATCAATTGCATATTTTCTATTTAATTGTGATACATTAACATAACAGTATTTGATCTAAAACATAAACATAAATAGTATTTATAAACAACATTATTATATAATATCATTTTAAAGGATACAAGCACTCAACCTTCAACGACTCTAGCTTTTGGCACCTTGAAGCGACCTGCAGTAGCTCTACGACGCATGCGCACAACCAGACTGCGCACCTCCCATTCTTTCACCCAGTATGGTAACCCAACCCGTCTAAAATTAGCGGGGCTGCTCAGCAACTAGACAACGGAATGTGGAGAGTTATCTGCCTGTTCTGTGTCGTTTAGACAGTCTGTTACTTATGCCAAAAACACAAATAAACAGACCACTAATTTGTACATGCTGACATTCAATTAAAGTATTTTTGAAATGTAAAGTATATATATACTTTTTTTAAATAAAAAGTTATTTTTAAAATACATATGAATGAAAACGGTGACATTTTGCAAAAGCACAAAATCGGAAAAAACCTCGAACGCCCACAAAGGGTTAACTGAAAATGAAAGAGAACGTGCAAACTGCGCGTTATCAAAAGTCACCAGGTGGAACATCGATGTGTTGCTTATTCAATTATGATTGGCCATTCACCGCATCGATGATTTTTAGTCCTGACCCCATGTAAGTGTGACGTCGGCCCTGAAACGGAGGCGGAGAAGAGTTACGTTTATTGCTGTATGCTCCGATTCATTCGACCCTTCCTTCGACCGGAGTGAAGTCGGGTAGCAACCTCTAGTGTTTTCGGCGAGAAAAAAAACATGGCAGGTTACCTGAAGGTCCTCAGCTCTCTCTCTAGGTCCGCGGCCACTCTATCCAAAACCCCCGCCGTTCTTGCTCCAGCTTCTTGCCAGAGTTTGCAACAGAGGAACTGTGAGTTTTCCACTTCCACAATTATCTATAGATGTGCAATAAAGCTGCATTAACCGGCGTTTAACACCGGTTAATGCTTATCTGAGACGATGGGCTTTTAAATTTAAATCTCCTTTCACCCCAGTCACATAACATTGCCTCATGCTTGTATCGGAGAAAGCCGGCTGCGGTTGTCGTGTTTCTTTCAATTCGCCAGCTTGCATATTTCCATCTCTTCGCGGCCACAGCAGAACGTTATTTTTGCGGTGACGTTGTACGTGCAGCGGGAATCGCTCGGCCGCATAGGCAGAAGCACGCTCCTTTGTTCGCGGTTAAGATGTCTTTTTTTAAAAAGAGTAATACAAAACGATAAACTAGCTTCATTTAAACCATTTTGCGTAAGACACCATTTCTTAAAAGCGAAGCCTGTCTAAAAACACACATCATTGAACGTTTGACGGCGTTGTAAGAGAGTATATTTTCGGCGTGTGAATCGCCCGGATGGATTGCTCAAAGAGACTGCGGAGTGACTTACGAAACCATTCGCGCCTAAAATACCGCCGCAAATGTACTTATGAACATATAACCAAACAGCTTTGTGATGTAAAATAACTCGTTAATCAGTTACATGAGTGTTCATATGGGGTTTTGTTTGTTTTGCTTGTATTTGCGGTATGAAATCATTTCAAGGTCAGCCGGCCTGGTCAAAACGTCTTATTTTACTACTGAGTGAGTGCAGATTGAGATGTAAATGACCAACAAGCACATTATCTGCTTTGTTAAACATGATATTTGACTACTAGACCATAGCACATTATTTAAAGCCTGTTTTAATATGCCCTATTTGTTATGGAGGCTGCATTGATTTTAAATGTCCCGTTTGATGCACCAACTGAACTAACGTTTGGACTGATAGATTGTGAGTTATCTTCTGAAGCATGCTTGTCTTTGGGTGTTACTTTGAAACAAGGGACAAATGAAGGGCACTTCACACACAACTGTGAATGAATTAGTAGGAGCTGTCCTTCTGTGTTAGGTAATCCGTTCTCATGGAGGATTGTCCAAATGTCGGTGGTTTACTTGGCGTACACCAGCCCTCATGTCCTCGAGGTCACCTTTAGGCTTTATTCTGAATAAGTTGGTCTTAATTAACACCAGGACTCATGCGTCACATGCAGTTAATTACATGTGATGATAAAACTAACCTTTTGCACTTGAGGCAACCACTTTAAAACATTGCAAAGTTTATTAAAAGGCATGAGGCTTTGGCACCAAATGGTTGTTAATATACCTCATCTCTAAGGTGATTATGGGTTTTTCTTTTAGTTTACGTTTATTATATATTATGTGAAGTGTCAGCCAGTTTATGCAATGCATAGCGATCTTGTATAAGACGCTGTCTTGCATTTCAGATGGGCTTTATTGACATCAGTTTAGGCAAAATGCCAAGCACACTTGCATGTTCTCTCTCATTAAAGTCACAAGGTTGGATTTGACTTTTGCCAAGAGGTTTTATGGGTTGTAATGAGAGCCGAGAAGCCCACAGCTCTCAATTATTAACGTTTGTGACGTTTTCTGAAACGTAATTGATGTAATTTGTTCATACCTTGACTGTAGCTTCTTCATATGTGATATACAGTTGTAGTATATGTAAAAAGAAAATATAAATAAAAAAAAAACAAACAAAAAAAAAAACTTATTGGGTGGGTCGAATTATGTTTTATAGATTAAAGATTTGTCCTTCTCTTTGTCCAAGTGAAACATCTGAGCTCTTGCTTTTGTCAACCCAGCTGGTTAGCTGTTTATTTTTAGTCCCGCTATGGTACAGCATCTTCATAAAATATCTAATTTAAGACTCTTTCTCTCCGGGTCACTCATGAGCTACTTTTGTAGGTCGTCAGTAGGAAAGAGTATAAGAACGTTTCCCCAAATGATTTGTGAGGACTCCATGTGAACATGCTCACCTCATGGATTTTTTAACGACTGACCTTCAAGTGTGGAGCACAAATGTGCACTTATGTTTGCAAATGTCCTTGACAACTAAAAATCAAAGAGCGATTGCTTGCTATGTGATACGCTGACCACATGGCTTGTGTAGAGGCTCAGATACACGTGGGTTGACTTGGCCTTTTACTTTAGTTACAAGGTTAAAAATTTTGTGTGAACAAATTATGTCATCTACTCACTGTATACTTAAAATGATTTAAGTGTGTAAATGACACATTTTTAAATAAACTATTTCTTTAATGGCTGAACTGACTGTGTAGTTGGAAATGCAACATGCCTTTCTTTTTTTGTAAAGATCATTTTAAGATATATGGATATAAAT
>JAHKKF010471852.1:0-13558 GCA_019740295.1 Labeo calbasu
TGTGTACAGATCCTTGCAACATGGGGCCGTGCATTATCATGCTGCAACATGAGGTGATGGTCGAGGATGAATGGCACAACAATGGGCCTCAGAATCTCGTCAAGGTATCTCTGTGCATTCAAAATGCCATCAATAAAATGCACCTGTGTTCGTTGTCCATAACATATGCCTGCCCATACCATAACCCCACCGCCAACATGGGCCACTCAATCCACAACGCTGACATCAGCAAACCGCTCACCCACACGACGCCATACACGCTGTCTGCCATCTGCCCTGTACAGTGAAAACCCTGATTCATCCGTGAAGACAACACCTCTCCAAAGTGTCAGATGCCATCGAATGTGAGCATTTGCCCACTCAAGTTGGTTACGACGACGAACTGCAGTTGAGCTTCAGATGAGCTTCCCTGAGAGGGTTTCTGCATAAATTTTTTGGTTATGCAAACAGATTGTTGCAGCAGCTGTCCAGGTGGCTGGTCTCAGACGTTCTTGGAGGTGAAGATGCTGGATGTGGAGTCCTGGGCTGGTGTGGGTGCACACGGTCTGCGGTTGTGAGGCCGGTTGGATGTACTACCAAATTCTCTGAGAAGACTATGGAGATGGCTTATGGTAGAGAAATGAACATTCGATTCACGGGCAACAGCTCTGGTGGACATTCCTGTAGTCAGCATGCCAATTGCACGCTCCCTCAATACTTGCGACATCTGTGGCATTGTGCTGTGTGATAAAACTGCACATTTTAGAGTGGCCTTTTATTGTGGTCAGCCTAAGGCACACCTGTGCAATAATCATGCTGTCTAATCAGCATTTTGATATGCCACACCTGTGAGGTGGATGGATTATCTCAGCAAAGGAGAAGTTCTCACTAACACAGATTTAGACAGATTTGTGAACAATATTTGAGAGAAATAGGCCTTTTGTGTACATAGAAAAAGTCTTAGATCTTTGAGTTCAGCTCATGAAAAATGGGGGCAAAAACAAAAGTGTTGTGTTTAGAATTTTAGTCAGTACACGCAATGGCTGACAATGTATATTTATGACAAAGCGAGGTGGACACACTATGACCTCTCACCTTTGACCTGACCCCACGAATCTGTTTGGATTTTTCTTTCTTCAGGAAATCTGGATTACTCTTCGACTTCATAATGTCTGCAACAAACACAAATACACAAGTAAAATCTTCAAAAGTAAAACACTCTTATTGTAATAAAATAGAAGATGTTTGACAATTATCTGAGATGACTGAGATAATCTTATATGAAATTATCTGGACTGGCCAAACATTTACACTAATTTCAGTGAATTTTCTTGTGTGTAATATTGTGTAAATAAATATCTAAAAAATATACACGCATATATATACACACTACCACTCAACAATTTGGGATCAGTAAGACATGTAATGTTTTTTAAAGAAGTCTCATGCTCATCAAGACAGCATTTATTTGATCAAAAATACAGAAAAAAATGATAATACTGCAAAATATTCATATTCATATATATATATAGCATCAGACACTGAAAATTTGTGCTTTTTTTGTCCTTTGTCAAGCTGACAACCTGAGGTTTGTTAAATGATGACATAATTCCAATTTTTGCATGAATTATTCCTTTTCCTGTCTCACCGTATCCAGGAGTAACGCCACTCCCCTCAGCGTCTAATTCCCCAAGAGCTTCTGTAGCAGCCAAAAGTTTCTCTCTCAGCTTGTTAATGTCACAGTCAGCTTTAGCTTTGACAATACTCAGCTCCGTATAAATGTCCTTGTACTTATCGGAAGCATACTTCTTATCCTGAAACACACACATGAACAGCATGTTGATATGTTCAGAGAATGGTTAAAGAGAAACACTTGTACAGTGTCTATGTGTGCGTGCATATTACTCGAAGTGCCGACTGCAGCTCGTCTTTGAGAGAGTTTATTTCCTGTTTGAGGTACTGGATCTCTGACTCCTTCACTCGCAGCAAAACCTGCAATGAAGCAACATTTAGATGTTGTGCATGGCAACTTTTATTGATCTAAATTCAGTTGACAGAGCTGATGCTGTACCTCCAGTTCATAGATGTCTTTGCCTTGTGTCAGAGAGGACATTGATTTGTCTTCACTAATGCAAGAGTGCATTCTGGTGATCTCCTCATTTAGACGATGGTTTAGTTCCTATAAACATAAACCACACAAATTTATTTTTATATGACACTGTGGAACTTTGTTTGCTTCTATTGTTCAAGGCAAGATAATAATACAGGCAAAAAGTCAATTTTGAGATTTTGGTTTTCATAACATGTTGTTTCAGACTAGTGGAAAGAAAACATCCAAAATAAACATTTATTACAGTTTATTTATTTATGATAAGACATTTTAGGCTTTTTATCAAGAAATGTTTTCAGAAAGCTCAGGTTGACCTGGTTGTGTATGTGCAGTTTCTGGTTCTCTCGCTGGCATTGTCCCAGTGCCTGTCTCTCGGCTTCCAGCGCTTGAGCCAAATGTGCGTTTTCTAAACACTTCTGAGAATACTGCTCAGACAAAACCTCCAGCTCGCGATGGATAGACTCCAACTCCTCTCTACATGGACAAAATGTAAAAATACATGTCAAAACTTCCAAAAAGCATCAATAAATAGAAGCAAATCTTGTGACTAATGAATGATTCGAGTAGATAAAGAGATGTTTGGCATCTTACTCGTACTGTCTGCGCAGCTCCTGAATGTCTGCGCTTACACCGCTCATCTGCGACCGCTGCGTTTTCTCCATTTCCTCACGATGAGCGTTTTTCATGGCCTCAATCGCTGCACACAAAACAACCTACTGTGATGCATCAATTCCATGACATTAAGCATTTATTATAGTGCTAGACGTAAAGTTGCAAGCAGCGATTACCTTAAGCGCTTTAAGACATTTAAGCACAAGACATTACATATGACTTAGCAAGTCTGCAACAACCTCAATCAATGATATAAAAGCACTTTTGGCAAATCCTGATAATTTACCACAGAAATATGTCTTTTAACGTTTATGACTGTTACAGTGCCAGCTGTGGTCCGATCTCCTTAAAACTTTGCATGCTAGTTTAGTATTTAGATTCGCATGTGCTCACCAGGTTTTGTGAAGTTTTGAGTTTTCATTTAGGCTTTATAGGCTTTGGGTATATTTGGACAGGCCTCTTTTCTAAACAACACTGGTATAGCTTCCCAAAGGGTACATTTCAACATTTTTTGATAATTATTGACCTAGAGAATTGCACTGCAGTGTTTTTTTTCCAGGTTGAGTGAAAAACCTAGGACTAGTTCGCAAAAGAAGGTTTTATACATTTTCTCAATCATTTAACAAACAGTTTGACTGACAGCAGTGGTTCTACAGGCAAAGTTGTTCAGAATGAGGGGCTTCATCTTATGATACGAATATCGTGCGCATGTGAAAAAATGCGTAATTTACAATCGTTTACACCCTTGAAAATGCAATATCATCCCCTAGTGGCCGAATTCATTCAAATTTCTCACAGGCCGTGAGTCAAACAGGCCCATCGAGTTTCATTATGATAGATCTCCGTTAAACTTGTCTAAAAGGTGCTCAAAGTTCATCGGCCAATGGTGGCAATGTTTTTTGAGATACTCAAATGCCTTGGTGACCTTGTAGATGGTGGGAGTACTATCAACCCTCCAAATTTCAAGTGTCTACGACTTACCGCTCAAATTTGGAAATTTGGTGTATACAGTAACACATTCATTACCAGCAATAGTGGCGTTTGTTTCCTCCTCCAGCAGTCTTTCTTTCTCCTCCAGGAGTTTCCGGATCTCCCGTTGATGCTGCCTTTGAATATCGTCAATCACCTTCTGATGTGTCTCCTCCATCGCTGCAAATCCACGCTCGCATGTCGCCTGCATTTCACATAAAACATCAGATTACAAATGCAAACAAACATCATACATACTATCTCTACTCCAGCAAGCTCTCTATTAGGGCTGGGTATCTGCAATTGATTCCCTGATTCAATTCAATTTGGATTCAGATTCAGTTCATTATGTCTTGTCTTGATGGTGGATAAAGCAGATAATTTATTCAGCAAAGCCTATTTTTTACACTTCAGTAGTCATTTTTGAGTCTGTTAATGCATTCATTAAAAAGCCATAAATTAAATATTTTTAATCAGTATAATCCAATTGTACAAATAAAGAAATGATTCCAAAAAACAATGTTTACCCAGCCCTATTTTCTACAGAGCTTCGTCAACTATGGGGTTCACATATCATTTGCTCATGTGATGAGAGATGAAAGTTTGCACAGAGGAGTGAAAGGAAAGCAGCATGCTTGATAGGGGTTAACTAGAGAATTCATGCATTCAACATTAACACAATGCTTTTAAACAGAGGAAGTCCTCAGTAAACACAGTAACATAATTTGTGATAAGTTTGTCTGTAATCATTGTCATTTGTACATTCATTGTGTGTGCTCAAGACTCCCAGTGCTTCTAATGTGCACTACAGCATAGGAAAAAATGGGAAAGCATCATGGTTATGAGGCTACAGGGTTGCAGTGGTCATCTCAGCATTACTTTCAAAAATCCAAAAAGCATAAAACCATCACATGATATATATAATAAATAATAGAGTAGATATGTCATTTGAAATGTGTATTTGAATAAACTAATGCAATACGCTAAAGCATACTTAGCTAAAACCACTGCAACTCAAACTAATAACAACAACCTACTGAGGGTCCTACAAACATGGCACTATGGCGGTGAATGGGTGTGACAAAATTGAAAAGCGAAAGGTTAAACCTTGAGGCTGTCCAAGTCTCGCTGGTACTTCTCCTTCAGGCTGGTCAGATCTCCATCCAGTGGTTTCTGTTCCAGCTCCTCCCTCATGCTGCTCAACTGCATTTCCAGCTCCCGGATTCGGAGCAGGGACTCCCTGCATGTTACCTGATCAGATCCACCCCCTTCCTCCATCTCCTCATCCTTATTTTCCACTTGTTCGCTCCTCTCCTCCAACGAGCAGATGGTCTGGCTGTAGCATTCTTGTAGCTTGCGGAGCTCCTCCCTGTTGGCGTGTTCTAGTTCCTGGACCTTACCCTGAAATTCCTGCTCAAGTTTTCGGATTTGCTCCTTGTGCCTCAGCTCGGCATCTTCCATTTCTAGCAGCAGGGTCTCCAGCTTGCGTTGGCTGTTGGCGGCACGCTCCATTAGTTCGAGCTCCCTGGTTATCTGCTCCTGCTTGGCCCATCCCATCTCATCCGTATGCCTGCTCTTGAGCTCTTCTTTCTCCTTATGAAATGCCTCTTCCAGCTGGGTTAGGTTCTGCCGTTGCTCCTGGAGCTCCCTGAGCTTATAGGATAGTTCTCCTCGAAGCATGTCATTCTCCTCCTGCAGGGAACTGATAGTGCCAGTGAAGCTAAGATGTTCTTTTTCCAAGCAGCTCTGGTAGTGCCTTTGGATGGCTGCAACACTCTCAGCGTGCTCCTGGACGAGCGCTGCCATGTTGCGACTAGTCTCCTGGCAAAGGGAAAGTTCCCTCGTGTGGCCTGCTCGCAACCTGCAAGCAACATAAGCGACTTGCGCCTGCATCAAAGCCTCTCGCATACAAACGGCACTGGAGTCATCGCGGCACGTGCTCATCTGGATGGCATCCGCAAGTCCAGAAAGTGCTTCTGTTTCTCCTTCCTCACAGATCCTCTCAATTTCCTGAGAGAGAGTGCGAAGGGCTTTTGCTTGCTTTTTGAGCTCAGCAATGAGATTTTCCCAGCTCGTTTGCAGATGCGATTCGGATTCTGCACTACGGGATAGCATGCCGCCTGCTAAATGTCTGCGGACAATCTCTGCTGCTAAACTCTGAGCTTCCTCAATCTCAATCTGCTCCATATAGGGGACAAGCTCAGGAGGGGCAATGTCAGCAAGGTGATCAGTGTCACTTTGGGTCATGCTCTCAATGTGAGCACGCTTTGATACGCTAACGGCATCTTTCAGAGCCATGTCCCTTTGTTTCAATGTCTCGTTCGCCTGGAGCAAGTCTTTTTGAAGCTCATCAAATTTTTCCTGATAATTCATTGTTAGGTTCTGGAGTGAATAGGCAAGCTCAGCGCTAATGCAGGTGTTCTTGATGACATCCTGTGAAAAAGCACTATTTGATAGTTTACTTGTCTCAAGCTTGCCCACCTCTGCCAAGAACGTAGTCTCCAGCATAAGCTTTCGTGTAAGTACATCAGCATAAACAACTGAGAGACAGCCGTTGCAGTTCTTCTTGATGTTTTCGGCATCCTTGTGAATGGAGTTCAGGGCTGACATAATATCAGAGTTCAGGTCTTGCAGAGAGAAGCCCATCTTCTCCAGAACCTCAGCCTCGAAGGTTAACGTTCTGGCAAACTGCTTTATACTATCCTTCACTGATTGCGCATCTGGTGCATCAAAGATCTGGCACGACTCATAGAATGGGTTGTTTTTCCTCAGGTGCGTGGTGGCACAAACCAGCCGTTTCTCTACTTCTACAAGGGTACAAATTAGAGATTCAGGAGAACTAGTCTCTTTCTGATTGCTAAGAATTCCTCTGACTTTTTCTGTGCAAGACTCTACCAGTGCCAGTGCCTTCTCATATTCCTCACTGTCCTGTTCGCCAAAAGTCTTGTTGAGAAATTTCTGACTGGGTTCATCCAGTGGTAATTCATCACAGGTTTTAGTCGTGCAGTCCTCCATGGTGGCTCTGGTGCTCAAGTGTTCCTGCATCGTTGAAAGATCGGGCTGATCCCGTATCTTTTCTGTAAGGTGCCTAAGCTTCTCTTCTGTGGCCAATAGCTTGGTTTCCAGAGCATGAATAATGGAGATGAACTTCTCTGGATCTCTGTACTGCTGGAATGAACTGTCACTGACTACACTGATATCTTGGGTCAGGCTTAGGTCGTGCATGTGGTCTAGGCTCAGATCTTGCGTTAGATCCAAAGATGTATTTTCTGTCTGAAACTTGTCTGCTTCCTGGGACCGCTGATAGGATTGGCACTGAATGGTGGAAAAGCGAATCCTCTGGCGCTTTACCAAGGACATTTCTGTCTCGGAGCTGCTTCTTGCAAGCAGAATTTGGGAGGTACTTGAGGATGAGGAAACATCATGTTGCATCTCTTTTAACCCATCAAGCAAGTCTTCCTCTGAGCGACAACGTCGCATTCGGAGATCTGCATATCCGAGTCGCAAGGCATTGAGGTGCTCCTCCAGCTCAGCAATCCGATCCACTGCAACCACCAGTTTTGCCTGAAGCTCCTGTTCTGCTTTTCGGGACTCTACCAGTCCTGGATACTTGCGCTCCATTTTAGAAAGTAGTTCTTCTTTCTGCTGCAAGCAAAGTTCTGTTTCTTCTAGACTACTGCCTAAGGCAGCCATCTTGATGAGAGCCTCGCTCAAGTCCTGCTCCTTCTGTCTGATTAGCTGCTCATACATTTCTTTTGTCTGCTTCACCTCCTCTTCCTTCTCTCGTAGCACATGACTTATCCTAGCAAATTCTTCTGAGACTCGCTCATACGAGCTCTCCAGAGAGTGATAGTCCGTTTCCACTGTCGTTAAACATGCCTGTTGCTTTCCTACCTCTCGGTCGGCCTCTGCAATCTGATTGAGGAGTTCCTGACAGCGGCAAGTAAGCTGGTCACGTTCCTCCTCCAGCCTCCTCACGCTCTCCCGCAGCATTTCCACCATATCCGTCTGCGTCTCCAATTCCTGCTGAAGACGGTGAACTTCGTCCCTGAGTCCCACAGTTTCCATCCCACCACTCCCTCGCAGCAGTGCCTCCACTTGTTCTTGCGCCTCTTGCAGTTGCTCTTCTATTTCACACCTCCTCTCTTCAGATTCCACCAATCTCCGAGTCAGTCCCTGCCGCTCCCGCTCCTGTTTTTCCTCCAGGCTTCGCTGTTCTTTCCTCTCTCGCTCCTCTCTCATAGTTTGAGCTTCCTCCAAGGAAATCAGACGTCCAGTGGCCTCAGCGAGCCTCTCCTGTAGCCTCTGCACCTCTTTGTGCTGATCCCTCTGCAAAGCTTGCTGCTGCTCAAGCTTTCTCAGTTCCTGGTTCTTCTCTAGCAAACTAGCCTCGACTTGCCGAAGACGTTCCTCGCTCTCTCGCAACTGTGACCGCAACGTCGTCTCATTTCGAACCCATTCTTCCTCACGTTCTTGACAGCGAACCCGCTCAATTTTCAGCTCGCTACGCATTCGTGCCACTGCCTGCTCACTCGCTACAATCTCTGCCATAGCTGCCGTTAACTTTTCCTCTAGGGCATCAATCTCCGCCTCATGGTGTCCTATTATATCTTTCGCTTCGCTATAGCTACGCCGCAAGCTGCTAACTTGTTGATTTGCCTTATCTTGCTTCCGTCGCTGGGAATCCAGCTCGCATTTTAGATCCTGGTTCAGCTTGCTGAGGCGCTGCCATGGTGCTCGGTGAACCGAGGTAGATGCTGCCTCAGACGAAGGCTTTGCAGCGGTCGTATCACTCTTTAAGAGATTAAGAGCAAAGTGCAGTTAATAACAGGAAGTCTTCTCTTTTATGGCCACACACACGATGCTCAACATCTTCTGGGCTGTGGCTGGGAACCCGGGAGTTCAATTTCTGAAGTTACATACTTACTCAAGCTTTCCACTGTGCTTTTTCAGGATGGCATCAAAGATGAAGAGTATGGTGCTCAAAAATGAGGGGAAAATGTGAACAACAAGGGAAATAAGTGATCTACAAAGGCTGTGGAACTACGAAATGCAACTATGAAATGCAACCTTGTGTGGATAGACAATATAAATGGAACTGTACAGAAAAAAATACAAGAGGAAACAGGAGAAGGAAGAAAAAACAAATGGAGTAACACTACACCAGATTACTATACGACAACTAAAGAAAAATGAAGTACAGAGAAATGATACCACCATGCAAAAAGAGGATGACAAAAGATACAGAAAGTAGAAAAGCACAGCTGAAAGCTTGTCAGATGTTTACATTTGTTATCTTCAGCAAACTTGTGGTTTGGTTACAAGCATTTGAACCAAAACCCAGTCAGAGCCCAGGAAAAGAAAGACATTGCAGATCAGTTAGTACCACTCATGCTGAAAGTTTTATCAACACCCCAAAAAATTACATTAGTATTGAAATCAAAAAAGCAAGAGACACAAACACAAAAAGTACAGAAGATATTGATTTCGGTATCTTTTCTGACTAGGCCGATCTGTTTGGGTACCTGGAGTACGTATCCTTCCCTGGCGCTCTGCTCTCTCCCACGCGCATCCTGAAGTTGCTCCTGTAAGATGCTGTTCTGCTGCTGGAGTCTCGCCAGCTCCCTTTGTGCCTGACCTAACTGAAAAACAGAGGACATCAGAGGAAGGCAAAAAGATCTGAATGGGAAATGTGGAACATTTTATGATGGAAAATGAAGCCAGAAACTCATGTTTCTTACCTCCTTTTCCAGTGCAGTGGTCAGCTCTTGTGGAAGGACTCTGTCTCCAACAGGTACATTTGAGCTGCCAGTGATCGGTACCTGCTTTTCCTCTCTGAGGGGCGTTGTTTCTACCTGATGCCACCTCTGCTCAATTTCCACTTGGACGTCTGAGTTTCTGCGGTCCACACTTTGACTCTCGACCTCTTGCACCTCTCTGCCATGGTCTACATCCATTCTCACTTGTTCTTGTGGCACTTTATGAGGGATCTTTGATGGAGGCTCCGCCACCATCGTCTCATTGACTGTAGGTGCAGTCTGATTGTGGTGCATATATTCCTGCATGACTTCATCTCGCTGTGGCAACTTGTCAGTATGGCTGGTAGTTGTAATTGAGGATGATGTCTGATGAGAGGAGGTGCTAGAGATGGGAGAGGAGGCAGCAGAGGAGCTGGAGGAAGGAGAAGACGAGATAATGACTGAAGTGTCTGCCCTCTTTATTGAGGGTTGTCTGCTCTCGTTTTCCTGTCCTGGGCGGAACTCGGACCAGTCGAAGGTTTTAGACCGTCCCTCACGCTTGTTGACTCGGGTCTTACGGTGATCGGAAGGAGGCGTGGAGTCTGTGACGTCCTCGTGTGCCTTTTTAGCTTCAACTACAGAGCTGTTAGAGAGTTGCGAAGAGTTCGAAGGGGGTTGGATGTAGTTTTGCTCCACGTTTGATCTGGTTCGCTCTTCTGGAAGGGAACTATAAGGTGAGAAGATACTGAATCAATATATCAGTTCAAAAATGTTCCTTATTTGTGGACAAAGTTGTACTGTACACAGTGTTAAAGTAAAGAAATGTGCCACAGCTGTCTAAAAACACATACCCAAACTGCTGAAGACAGGATGGTTTGATTAATGGTTAGTAGGGTGAGGAAAACCATCTGGTCACTGCATGGCATTCAACCACTGTCAAACATGTCGGTAAACACTCATGTATGCCTGCGCTGCAGGGCGCCTTCTAAAAATGGGCACTGATGCAATGCTATTTTTTCATCGCCTTTAAAGAAGGAGGTGGTGTAACATCACAAGGGATGGAGCGACACTGGTGAGTTGTGAACATCAAAATGCGCTGTACCAGCCTAACTTAACTACCCGCCAATAACTGCACTTAGTTTCAATGCATTTAATGCATTTAGTTTTAAAATTTGCCTTATTAACCGTGTTTTTCAATCGGACTATTTTTTTGGTCTAAAATAAAATGTATCATCCAATTATAGATGACTGACAGACAAATTATGCCTTAGGGTGTCCACAATTAACTTGTTTAATATAGGTCTATCCAGTGTGAAGCTGATAAAATGTCAATTCATTCAAACAGGATTTCACACATATCACTTTATCGTCTTGCGTCTGGTTAGCATGTGGTGTGAAACAGCTGGAACGTCAAATTAGGCAGACGTGTTAAGTGCATTAAATCACTTCAATGTCATTAAACACGTCTCAAAAATTAAAAGACCAAAACAAAACATCAACACCACTATCGTACTCCAAACACCACTAACAACTCCAAAATAACCAAGCATACATCGCAAAGGCTCTTCTACTCCATTTACTTCCATAATTGTAAACAACATTAAAAATACTAAATTAACATGCTAAATTAACAGCTCCATTATAAACAGAGTAAACTAGGAAACAACACAGGCGAACGGGAAAAGGAATTATTGGCATAGCAGACAGAAGCCAGAACATTACGAAAGCACATCGCTACGTTTAGCTCTGACATAACAGCAGAAACACACACACACAGGTCAGAATAAGAAGTGGAAATGCCAACCTGGGCATAAGAACTGAAAGTTTCAGAGACACGTTTTTCCTGTAGCCGGAGCAGGAAAAACACAAGAAAAGAAATTATACAGGCAAGTTAGGAACAGAAAAAAAGAGAAATAATTATTAACAAAAACAGTGGAGTTTGAGGAACCATTTAGGAGACAGAAAAAAAACTCAAGAGGAAATATGGAAGTTGACGTGTGCTCAAATGGTAAGCATGAACTGTTTAGGTAAGGTTGTGGACTTTAAAGATAAAATTTGTCATTTCTGTGCCACCGACTACCACAAACTGAACCGTTGGACGGACAAACATGTAGTCCCAGTCCAAACTCACAGCATTAAAAAAGCCGATTGTTATCAACAGAGGTGCAGAAATGGCACATTTATCCTTTATAATACAGAGTATACAAATTAATTCACAGATGGAAGTTTAATGTTTAATGTTCTTTTCACATTAAACATGATGTAGAAGCTCACCGTGTGACATCAGGAGCGACGGTGGGCCGCATGTTCTTTAGAATGGCTTGAATCCAGTTCCGACGTATCCCAGAAGTCATAGCAGATAGCGTGAATGCTCCTTCCTTACTCTGAGAGGACGACAAGGATTATTTAAAAGCAAAATAAAGAACTCAAATGTTACGTTGTACTATATTTTTTTGATAGTTCAAACAAAGAAGCATTTCTGTGAATTAGTGATTTATTCAGCTCAACATATTTTAGATGCAAAGAAATATAATGTAAATGTTTATATTTTTAATAATATCTATTTAATTGAATATTGAATAAAATACATATTCAGAGCATAAAAAATTATATTAATTACAGAAAATATTCTCAGATTTTTAATCATTTAAAATGATTTTACAGGCCTATAAATCACAACTCCTTGATATTTCCACTTGCTATAACTGTGGGACACTGTAAATCACAAAAGAAATTTATGAAAGCGTGTCAGTCCTACATCTTTCATTCAGAAACAGTATTATTTCACAAGAAATGATACAATTACATACAAGCTCAAGTGAAATTTAAGATCAGACAGGAAGAGGAGTTTCAGACGTGAGTTTAGCATTCTGTATCCAAGGCATAAAGATAGCAGCCTGAAGTTATATTTACAGTTGTTATTCATTTCTTGACACTGACGCCCCGCTGTTCGTCTGTACACAGAGACGGCCAACGCTTTCTGCTATTTCTGACATCTCTAAAATAACTTTAAAAACAGCGCCGGGGAACCTACAGTTATTCGTCATCTAGATGAACAACACAACATCAAGTATATCTCAATAACGTTATTAATAAAACACAGAAGCATTAATGTGTTAAGTTAATGTGTGTGAGATTTTTTTTGTGTCAAATAAATGATTAATCCTAAGTATTGTATAGTACTGCTGTTGTATGAAAGCCATTAATTAAAAATTAGGTGATCACTATCTGAAAAATCTTTACATTTTGACATTAAAAACAAATATAATATAAGTAAAATATTATAAATATAAGTCAAATGAGTCTCAGACGAGCGTGTGATGTGTGGCATTGGACCTGTAGAGTGTTATTTCATAGGGATGTGATGATGTCACGGCTGCTGACAGATCAGGTGACATTAGTGATGAAACAATGCTTAGTGAGGAACAGCGGTAGTGTTACAGCTAACATCACCACAGCTTTATTTAGGTGGGAAAACATACCATTGCATACCTGCCAGACATATTTGTCTAGCATCAACACCTCAAGAGCTCAGGGATGAACAGTATGACTGATACATATATTACAGTATGAGTTAAGGTTAGCTAAAATAGCCCGGTCTGTTGCTCTGATGTAGTTCATTAAGCAGTTTTGGTATATACATATACCTTTATTATAAATATGAGGTAAAAACGACTGAAACAACAAAGTAGCATCACTCACAAGGATTTGGAAGCCATAGTTCCTCTGAACTGGGAATTCGGTTACATCGTAGCATGTGGACAGATCGATCTCTCCATCCAGATCGGCAGCCTGAGGAACACGAGGGATTTTGTTAAACAGTCACGTGATTAAAAAAATGAGTTTAATCGCTGATAAAAACACGTACCTCCTCAGCGATGGAGTCGCGGTAGAACCTCAGGCTCTGATCGGTCAAAACAAACCAGTGTTTCTTCCACTGATGAACACAGAAGCAGAAGAAAGCTTTTGAATAACCTCCATATTAAATATTCAAACATCACTAAAGCACAAGGACATCAATTTCTGAATAGTTTCATTTATTTTAGACTCACCAATCCATCTTCGTACAGTTTGGTCATCCATCCTTTCTTAAAGTTCAGCAGGTCTGGCTGAAAACAGATGAGAATAGTAGATGCAATTAATAGACTAC
>JAHKKF010471854.1:0-13796 GCA_019740295.1 Labeo calbasu
CAATGAACAGCATTCTAACATAAGAGTCTTTGTTTTCTAAGTGAGTAAGAGCCAGGTGTAGGGTGGAGGAAATGGCATCATCCGTGGAGCGGTTTGGACGGTATGCAAACTGGAGCGGATCGAGTGTGTTGGGAAGACTGGATTTGATGTGGTGCATGACTAACCTCTCAAAGCACTTCATCATGATTGGAGTCAGTGCTATGGGACGGTAGGGACTTCTTTGGCACAGGAATTATGGAGGTGGATTTGAGACACGTGGGGATGTCTGCCTGGCACAGCGAGGTGTTGAAGATATCTGTTAGGACATCCATCAGCTATGCAGCACAGTCTCTCAGTACACGGGCAGGTATGTTGTCAGGACCCGCAGCCTTGCGTGGGTTAACCATGAATAGAGTCTTCCTTACGTCGGCTGGAGACAGACAGAGTGCCTGGTTGTCGGGAGGTGTGGGTAGTTTTTGTGCAGGTGTGTCATTCTGCATTTCAAACTGTGCATAGTACTCATTGAGTGCATCTGATGTGTCGTCATTGCAGGCCTGTGGCAGGGGCTTGTAATCAGTGATGGTTTGAATCGCTTGCCACAGAGTCTGTGTCTTTGCTGTCAGTAAAGTGATTATTTATTTTTTGTGCATACAAGCGTTTTGCTTGCTTGATGCCACGGGACAGATTGGCTCTTGCTGTTTTTAAGGCTGCTTTGTCTTCTGATCTGAATGCATCATCTCTGGTCTTTAGCAGCCCACGAACCTCTGCTGTCATCCATAGCTTCTGGTTTGCACGTGTGGTGATGGTCTTGGTGACTGTCACATCATCAATGCATTTTTTGATGTAAGCAGTCACAGTTTTAGTGTACTCGTGCAAGTCTGCGTGGTTGTTGTAGGTGGACGCCTCTCTGAACATGTTCAGTCTGTGTACTGAAAGCAGTCCTGTAGTGTTGAGGTGGCATCATCTAGCCATACTGTGATCTGTTTTTAAACCGGTTTGGTAAGTTTAAGAAGTGGTCTGTATGCTGGGATTAGCATACCAGAGATGTGGTCCAAGTAACCGAGGTGGGGGCGGGGTTCAGCTTTGTACGCATTTTTTTCTGTTCTGTAAACCAAGTCCAGAGTGTTGTTTCCCCTTGTTGCAAAGTTCACATGTTGGTAGAACTTTGGCAAAACTGACTTTAAGTTGTTCGCTAATGGCGCTGTACAGCTTGCGAAGCGCATCCTTAGCATTTGTACACTGCCGGCGCCGCCGCTTTGTGTGGGTAGCGTCAGTAGACGAGGCCGTGGTCTCGGGGTTCGGCTTTAGCAGTAAGCAAAGGCCTTGGAGCTTCTCAGTGGCTACTGGTGCAAGTTGGAAAGGCTTTGGCGATCACAGATGTGAATTAGCGGTAAACTGACACTAATTTTGAGACGAACAGACAACATTAAAAGACATAAAAGCACTGTTTTTATTGTAGCCGCTGCGTCTGACCGCGCTGCCATCTTGGGAAGGAAGGTTCATACTCATACACAGGTATGAGTAACTTTTTATTACGTGATCACTATTGCTTTGTCTGCTAAAGGAGAAGTTCCACTTCCAGAACAACAATTTACAGATAATGTACTCACCACCTTGTCATCCAAGATGTCCATGTCCTTCTTTCTTCAGTCGTAAAAAAAAATTGTGTTTTTTGTGGAAAACATTTCAGGATTTTTCTCAGTATAATAGACTGATATGGTGCCCTGAGTTTAAATTCCAAAATGCAGTTTAAATGCGGCTTCAAATAATCCCAAATACGGTTTAAACAATCCCAGCCGAGGAAAAAGAACTAGCCAAATGATCAGTTCTTTTCATTAAAAAAAATACAAATTAAATACTCTTTAATCTCAAATGCTCGTCTTGTCTTACTCTTCCTGAACTCTGTATATTCTGGTTCAAGACAGTTAGGGTATGTCGAAAAACTCATTTCAAAATCATCCTACATCGCTGCAGAAGTTCCAACCCAATCATTGCAAAGTGAACATGCAAAGCAGTGATACAGGACAATTTTGAAGTTGAGGGAGAACATGTGATAGGAGTTTTTCGACATACCCTAACTGTCATGAACCCGAAAAAAAAAACAGAGGTCGGGAAGAGCAAAACAAGACAAGCGCTTGACATTAAAAAGCATATAAATTGTATTATTTTTATGAAAATAACTGATTGTTTTGCTAGATAAGACCCTTCTTTCTCGGCTGGGATCATTTACAACTGCATTTGCGATTACATGGAGAAAAATCCTGAAATGTTTTCCTCAAAAAACATAATTTCTTTACGACTGAAGAAAGAAAGACATGAACATCTTGGATGACAAGGGGGTGAGTACATTATCTGTAAATTGTTGTTCTGGAAGTGGAGTTCTCCTTTAAACAGATCGTTTGATATAGAGTATTTATGTGTTTTTACCCCAAATCACGTCAGCGTCCATCTGTGACGGACATAGACTGTCAGACATACACAAGCCAATCACGGCAGTGGCCGTTTACTTCAGAGTCTACAATCCGCTACGCCTATTAAAACAGAGCGTTCTGAAGAGGGGGCTCAAAAACAGGACAGAAAATAGCCTATTTCTTCTAAATTATTAAGTTTTTGATGTAAAAATCTTTATAACATTATATGTGGACCTCAGAGAACTGTACAAAATAAAAAATAGAGTTCATGACCCCTTTAAATATGAAAATAACGACTGTTTTTAAACAGATTTCCCTGAACACTTCTACAGGCTGTCATTGGTCAGCCACACAGATAGCCCCACCTCAAACTCACACCATTGGGTGAAGGTTCAAAATGTAGTTTCAATGCAGCTTCAAAGGGCTCTACACAATCCCAGCTGAAGAAAAAGACTCTTATCTAGCAAAATAATCCACACCACAAATGCTCATCTTGCTCGACTTCACGCATTACATAATCACGTTGGATAGATCATGCAAGATGTAGGTGGAAGTCCCAACCCAGTGTTTACAAAGCAAAAGTGCAAAAACAGTCAAATGCCCTTTACCAAAAATGATTAAACAACAATGTTGGGTGATTTTGAAGTTGGAGTAAAAAATGAGAAGTTTTCCACCTTACCATACCTTTTTGAACCGAAGTACACAGATGAACAATAACCGCGCATGACCTTTCCAACGTGATTACGTAATGTGTGAAGTCCTCAACGTGCATCAGAGCTAGACAAGCATTTGTGGTTAAAAAGTACTGTATATATATATATATATATATATTTTTTTTTTTTTTTAAATAAAATGACCAACCGTTTTGTGTGATAAGAATCTTATTATTATCGTGTCTGGATCGTGTAGAGCCCTTTAAACTGCAATTTGAACGTTCAACCCATTGGCTCCCACTGAAGGCCACTATATAGAGAAAAATTCCTGGAATGTTTTCCTCCAAAACCTTAATTTCTTTCTGAAGAAAGAAAGACATGACATCTTGGATGACATGTGGGTGAGTACAATATCAGGAATTTTAATTCAGGAGTAATCTAATCCTTTAAATTAGAAATGTCTGAAACAATGTTGATACTTTAAGGGATTGTTCATCCAAAAATGAAAATTTGATGTTTATCTGCTTACCGATCCAAGATGTAGGTGACTTTGTTTCTTTAGTAGAACACAAACAAAGATTTTTAACTCAAATGTTGCAGTCTGTCAGTTATGTAATGGCAGTCAATGGCATCCATGGCTTTGAGAGTCAAAAAACATACACAGACAAAACCAAATTAAACCCTGAGGTGTTAAGCCACGAAACAGTCGGTCTGTACAAGAAACTGAACAGCATTTATATCATTTTTTACCTCTGATCCACCGCAATGTCCAACTGTCCTGAGTGCGTTCACAACAGCCAGTACATGATGCATCAGCGAGCTCTGGCATAGGCGATCAGGCTCAAAAGTTGGGAGTCGGTAAAAAGTCAACACTCCCGGATGAATTTGCGCAAGCAAACGTAATCTTTTAGTTTTTAATTGGTTGCAGCAATCAGGATAAGCACAAGTAGTTCCCATTTTGAATAGCTATTGTACCCACAATCTCGCTGTATAAACAATGAGTGACGTATAAGCATCTACTATGCCAGAGGATATTGACGCGTCACGTGCCGGCTGTTGTGAATGCTCTCAGGACAGTTGGACATTGCGTTGGATCAAAGGTATATATAAATACTGTTCAGTTTCTTGCACAGACTGATTGTTACGTGTCTTGACACCTCAATGTATTGCCACAAGCCGCATGGTTTCATTTGGTTTTGTCTGTGTATGTTTTTTTGACTCTCAAAGCCGTGGATCCCATTAGCTGCCATTATATGGCTGACAGACTGCAACGGCTTGAGTTAAAAATCTTTGTTTGTGTTCTACTGAAGAAACAAAGTGACCTACATCTTGGATGCCCTTGGGGTAAGCCGGTAAACATCAAATTTTCATTTTTGGGTGAACTATCTCTTTAAATGCAACATAACTGAGAAAAAAATCCTGTGAGAACTGGAAAGAGCTGATACACAGAAAACAATAATAGATGCTACATGAATATTGATGCAGCTTTAGACTGTCTGTTTAACATAACAGACAAGAAAAACAGAATGTGTTGCTCTCAGCAGCCCTGCTGAAATGTGTGTTATTCCTCTGCAGAAATGTACTTTCATTTGTTTGGAAAGCAGTGGACTGTTGAAATATTTTCACCGTTTCTTGCCCTCTCTCTCTAGATGAAGGAGATTCCAGTTGCCTGGAAGCCATGAGTAATCGGAATCATGTAAAAACAAATCACTGCTCTAAACATTGGGAAAATACTTATGAAAAGGCTGTTGTCAACAACAGTCGTCCCCAAGGGCAAGTCCTCTGGCATAAAACTAAAATCATTTGCTGGAATCATTATTTTATTCTCATGTGCATCACAAATTTATAATAAAAATCATTATTTTATTCCTGCTGTAAATTAATTGTCGTCTGGACAGACGACATTTAATAAATATTATGCAATAGAGTTTTATTGCACCCAATACTGCAAAATTATTATTGCATCAATTTTAGCTTTTTCACACATACAAATTTAAACATTCTATCACTACATACCAATTTCCCATGCAAAGTCAGAGTGTGTGCACAATATTTGACAAAAACACTAATCATTTGTTTCCTGTTCTGGCCCTGTTCCTGCCCAGACCCAACATGAGGAAACAACCCAGTAACTTGAACCCATAACATGCACTTACATTTGTTATTCTAACTAATGCCTTTAAAAGTCACTCAGAAAAAAGGTCTGATGACATCACCCAAAGCCCCAGGTGATGCTGATACAAACCATAAAAGGCGGAGGCCTTACATAAACGAAACCCTTCATCTGGCCCACTGTGTTTTACAAATGACACACATGAGCAACTATTTTCTTACTTCAGCTTTTATTTATTTTTATGTGTGTGATGCATTGCTCGGTTCAGCTGAGAGTTGAATTTTGTGGGTGTGCATTGTAATTTTTATTTTTATACAGGGCTAGTTGTCACTTCTTACGCCATTAAACTGAAACAATAAATCACTAATTTTGCCAGCACTAAAAAATTTACAAAACATTTAAAACACCTTATACATAACCCATTTTTCAATATATGCTAATATGGTTGTAATGCATATACTGAGATTTTGTAACAATTTTCAACTTCCTTGTAACAGCTTCCTTGTGTGACAACTTGCACCAATAAAATCTGATCTGCAGGTCCAAACCTCTGAGAAAAATCAAACACACATTTAATTACTAGATTAACCTACCCACCCTCCGTAAACTGGGTCCAAAATAGGGTGTAATATTACATATCTCTCTAGGACATGCTGAGATATGAGATATGCTGTGAGTGATATAACAGGATTTAGTGCATTACGGGTTTGAGAGCAGATTCAGTCAGGCATCTGAAAAATCCTGTTTAATGTGAGAATGATAAATTGGCCACAGATGTTCGAGTGGGAGACACTGGGATGAGTGATATGCTTGAGAACAGGTGATGCCACATGTTGTGAAATCAGATCGCCCTGCATCTCTGATGGTTGTGGCTCATATCGTAACCAATTGTTATGCCTCGTTCTGCAACTGACTTTGAAGCCAACGAGATTCAGATGCTGAGCCAATGCAAACAAGGGGTGAAAAGGAAGGTTTTGAAAAGTAAACTGTGCTATCACCCGGAACTGAATCTGAGAAGGTTGAAGTTTGTGAGCGTTGGTGTCTGGAAAGAGTGGATAAGGAAACAATAGCTAACTGGCATGCCAAAACTCATGTTAAAGGCATAGTTCACTCAAAAATTAATGTCATCTGACTTTCTTTCTTTTGGAGAAGGCAATATGAGAACTTTACTGTACTGAACTGTACTGGTCACTGTTTTTTTTTTTTTTTTTCAATTTGGAATGAGATTTTAAGCTTCAAAAGGACACACCATAAGTATCATATGGTTTTTACACTTGATTTCAAGTCTTCTCTAGAAAACCCTCTAGAAAAAAGAAAAAGAGGAAGGCCAAGAAACACCTGATGCTGAGACCTTGAGGAAAATTGCAAGAAGATGGGCTACTCCTGGAATTGAGGTTAAGAAGAAAGCCCAAGACAGAGATCCCTGGTTGACGGTCTGTACCTTGAGGAACTGTACCTTGAGTATCTTGATGCTGAGACCTTGAGGAAAATTGCAAGAAGTTGGGCTACTCCTGGAATCGAGGTTAAGAAGAAAGCCCAAAACAGACATCCCTGGTTGATGGCCTGTACATTGAGGAATTATACCTTGATGCTGAGACCTTGAGGAAAATTGCAAGAAGATGAGCTACTCCTGGAATTGAGGATATGAAGAAAGCCCAAGACAGAGATCCCTGGTTGACGGCCTGTACCTTGAGGAACTGTACCTTGAGGACCTTGATGCTGAGACTTTGAGGAAAATTGCAAGAAGATGAGCTACTCCTGGAATCGAGGCTAAGAAGAAAACCCAAGACAGAGATCCCTGGTTGACGGCCTGTACCCAAGAGGGGTGGAAAAGTAAAATGATGACGAAGGAAAGACTTAAATTTTGTTTTGTTCCTTTTATAAAACTATTGTATCATTTCGCAATACTTGCAATATAGTGCACAAGTCATATGGATGACTTTTATGACACACTAAAGGTGGGTGAACTATTCCTTTAACAATCCTATAAAAGGACAAAATGACATAAAACAGTGGAATTGATACAGCTTGTCCAGCTCATTTGCAAACACACAAAGTTATATAAAGTTCTGAAACTGTAGTATCTCTATTTCACTCTCACATCTCCTCCAGCGGCTGAGGCGGACTGCAGTATCTGCATGTGTTGGGTAGAAAGATGAAGAGATAATATAAAAGTGGATTTACTGGTGTCTTCCACAGAGCAGATGTTGGCAGGGCACAACTCCATTTGACTTGTAAAAACCGAGCGGGAAGACAAAGATCTGGTGCAAATTCCTAGACGCTCATTCCATGGAATTGCCTGTTGGGTTTTTATGAAGGAAATAGCATCTCTGAATCCAGCAGCACTAGAGAGTTATTTAGAGAGTGGATACATTACAGTGGATACGTAAGCCTTCAGTTCATTGTCTTTCCAGTGTTTGTCTTAAAGAGAATCGATTCCTAGCGATAAGAAGCCTGTGGATAAATAGAACTTTCTAAAGACCCACGTCTTTGTTCTCTCCACTTTAGCCCTGGTGCCTCTGTGACTTTTAGTTGACGACAGCTACTGAAAAAGCTTACATTCCTGGGAGGATGTAAACATGCTGACACTTGTCATGACGCCGCAGCCACTGAAGGAGTTTCTCAGCATGGATTTCACTCGATATCCAGAGCGTTTAGACTTTCTGAGGGAAATATCGATCATCATATTTTATTTTCCGAGTTGTGTTGTGGTAAAAATAGCAACAGGTAGTGCCAGTAGCTCACCAAGTACAACCATTTCACGTCATCGAAATAATGGCGCCCCCCATAGTCCAAAATATGTAGATTTCTTAAATAAAGAGTTTTTCACATATTTTAGTAATAGACATGATTTATGTTATATTAAGGGGATCTCTAAAGGGAGGGCAAAGCTATGGAGAGCTATAAAGTGAAGTTATTTTTTCAATACATCTGTTTTTTATTAGTTATGGGCTGTCAATTGTAGCAAATATGTACTGATTTTTTTAAGGAGCCACTGCTGAGGTTGCTGAGAAGATGAATGGGAACAAGTGTAAACTTAAAACAATGTGACAGCTTGAAATATGTGCTGTTCCTGTGCTGTTTATTAAGTGTGTTCCACTGAGCCCAAAACGGCTACTTCATCTTTAGCGCTACTCAAAATCCAGCTTCAAACAATGTTAAAATGCTTCTGTCATAATAAACCTCATACGTTTGAAAGCAGGGCCTGTATGTAGTGATCCAAAGTATGTTAAATATCCAAGATGAACTTCTGAATGTGAGATAAACATGAATTTGCCTTTACATTGGAAATTTTATAAGACCTGATAACAGTGTATCTATAGGATTAAAGCAATATTCCACACACAGAAAGAAAACTCTGTCTTCATTTGCTCACCCTAATGTCGTCAGAAATGTATATGTACTTTCTTTCTTCTGTGGAACACAAACTATTTAGAAGAATAATCCATATAATGCCAATGGATGGGACCCTCAGCTTAGAAAACATTGCTTCTGGAAGTGTGTTGTGAAACTTACACGAGTGTGTGAACTCAAGAACATGCATGACAGTTGGCTAGAAGCAATGGTTTATAGTTTAAAACATTTACATTTTTTTTCCAAACACCTGTCGTTTCTCCTCAGAAGACATTGATTCATCAACTGGAGTCATGTGGGTTACTATTGTGTTTGT
This sequence comes from Labeo calbasu, assembly GCA_019740295.1. Classification (NCBI taxonomy): domain Eukaryota; kingdom Metazoa; phylum Chordata; class Actinopteri; order Cypriniformes; family Cyprinidae; genus Labeo; species Labeo calbasu. The sequence goes on from JAHKKF010471854.1 coordinate 8,827, forward strand.
TTTACATTTTTTTAGATTCAACTTTGAGTGTCCCATTCACTTTATTATACAGACTCACAAAGTTGGATTTTTTTTTTTTTTTTCCAGATTTTTCCAAATCTGTTTGTGTTCCACAGTGGAATGGCATTGGGGTGAGTAAATGATGAGAGAGTTTTCTTTTTTGGGTGGAGTATCCCTTTAAAGACTCCAGTTTCCAGTTAAGTCATTGTTAAGAAACATTTTCAGTCTATACGTATTACTTCCAAATATGTTCTTGGAGAGTAAAATAGCATATTTAATGGAAAAGGGCAGGATAACACTAGACTCTGTTGATTACAAATTGAAAAATGTTTACAAATTTTGATGTCTGCTGAAAAGAAAATGTTTTCTCAGAGGATGACAAAGATCTGACATTTTTTTAAGAAATTACACATCTTTTCTGTCTTCTTTCTAAAAAGAAATGAAGGTTTTTGAGGAAAACATTCCAGAATTTTTCTCTACAGGTTGAAGTATATAAATCTAAATTTTTAATTTTATTTTAGAAATAACTGATTATTGCACTAGATAAGACCCTTATTCCTCGGCTGGGATTGTGCAGAGCATTTTGAAGCTGCACTGAAACTACAATTTGGACCTTCAATCCATTGATTCCCATTGAAGTCCATGGAGAAAAATCCTGGAATCATCTTTTGGAATACATCTTAGATGACATGGGGATGAGTAAATTATCAGGACATTTTTATTCTGGAAGTGAACTAATCCTTTAATAAGTATGTTTTAAATCTTTTAATTGAGTGTTTCCCATTCATGTCCGGTGAGGCTCTGATGTTGAAAACCTCCAGAGCAGGCACAGGAAACACTGTTATTGAACTTATGAGCTCCTTTCTGAGCCTGAGCATATTGGATGTAGAATTTATTCAAAAAGCTCAGTCAAGGAATCCTTATGTGTTTTAGACCTCAAACCGAGTGTTGAAAAATTACACGGATATTCACAAGCGATTTATCTCAACCCTCGGGCTGTAATATGTGCTCCTTGAATATCTACAGCACCAAACTGTTTGTTTGAGATGATATTGAATTCGATAAAGTGAGTATTCATTGCATTCCTTACCCGGAGACTTCCCTCGGCGAATCTATTGCCAACTGTCTTCTCTGATCCATCTGAAATGTAGAGGAAGAATGAGCGAGCAGCTGACACAGTCAGCATAAACTGTTCAACACTGGGTTCTCACTGATACTATCCAACACAAGCACAGCACCAAGCAAATCGCATTGACAAAGAATGCGTCTTATCATGCTTTACTGCTAAAATAATAAAAATCATCACTGAAGAGCTTGGTTGGAGTGGTTCATATCTGTTTTTACTGCTAGTGGGCAATTTTAAAGCAACGTGGTTCTGCTAATACACATGATAGCATGTTTATATACCAGCAAGCTCGGCTCCATATGTGAAAATCAACAGATGAATGGAGAAAAGAGCTCTTTCTTGGATGTTAGGGAAATACCAGACCCTCGCCTGTCGCCAGATAAAGTGTAAATCCATAATATGCAGAGACATTCACTTTATAATGCTAATGTTATAGTTGGCTAATGTTGGGAATGTTGTCATTATACAAAGAGCACAGCGAAACAGACATTTGAGAGAAAAATGTACAATATTTCTCTTATATTTAGGTAATATAATTTTTACGTGAGAGGAGGCAATGCCTCCATCATGTTATGATTGGATATGGTTGATTCTGTCTCTTGTGTTTGTGCATGATTTGCGTTTGAGAATCAATCTTGAATGAATGATATAACAGTGTTAATGGGAAGACTAATTTTAAAAAGTAAGTAAACAACATACTTCCATAGCAAGCATACTTCCATATAACCACTTCGCTACATCAAATAAGATGACATGAAAACATGATCTGTAGGAGTTTTTAGTGAGTAACCAGCTTGGTGAAATTTAAAGTAAACCTCTTTGTCTGTGACCAATATTTAATACAGAAGCCCTGAACTGCATGGTGGGGGAAAAAAAGAAAACTTATCTCGTTATTTCAACATCAGAACTCATTATTTCAACATAATAACTTGTTATTTTGAGATATTAAGTCGTTATTTATTTGACGTAAGACCTTGTTTTTTCGACATAACTCGTTATTTCAGCATAATATATCTCGTTATTTCTACATAACTTGTTATTTCAACATACTATCTTGCTATTTCAACATTTTGAGAGATTAAGTCGCTATTTCAGCATAACTCGTTATTTCGAGATATTAATTTATTTCGACATAACTCATTATTTTGAGACATTTAGTTGTTAATTTGACATAATTACATGTTATTTTGAGAGATTAAGTCATTATTTCGACATAACTTGTTATTTTGAGAGATTAAGTTATTTCGACATAACTTGTAATTTCGAGATAGTAAGTCTTATTTCGACATTACTTGTTATTTTCAGATATTAAGTTATTTCGACATAACTCGTTATTTTGAGATATGAAATCGTTATTTTGACATTACATATTATTTTGAGAGATTAAGTTATTTCGACATAACTTGTAATTTCGAGATATGAAGTCGTTATTTCGACATTTTAAGAGATTAAGTTATTTTGACAACTCGTTATTTGAACATAACGTTACTTTAAGATATTAAATTATTTGAACATAACTCGTTATTTCGAGATATTAAGGCGTTATTTCGGCATAACTCGTTAATTCAACATAATATCTAGAAATAACGACTTATGTTGAAATAAGTTATGAATTGAAATAAGTTATTACATTTAAATTATGAGTTATTACGTCAAAATAACGAGATGTTATGTTGAAATAATGAGTTATTATGTCAAAATAACAAGATATTATGTTGAAATAAAAAGATTATTGTTGAAATAACAAGTTATGTCGAAATAACGAGATACTATGTTGAAATAACGACTTAATATCTCGAAATAACAGATTTATGTTGAAATAACGAGATAAGTTTTCTTTCTTTTCCCCAACATAAGTTTTCCCCCCCCCCATACCACGTGGTTCAGGGTTTCCGTAATTTACTGTGTTTTGATAACCGATGATCCAAAAAATTCAGAAATAGTTAAAAGTTAACTATTAAAAAGAATAGCTGAACATATGTTCACAAATAAAATATATTGTTTACATTTTTACTGCCTTGAGTTATTATTTTGGAACAAATGTAAAATGCATAAAACACTAACTTGATGAGATTCATAGTTCTAGAGTGTTAAAAGAACAAAACCAGCTATTTCTGAAGAACTTACAATGATTAAACCACATTTCCCTTATTGTAAAACCCATCAGACAGAGCGATTTTATTATGTTTGCTAGCTGAAATGCCAAAATTTAAAATCATATTCCAGTTCAACTATTCGAACTTTTTTTCAAGCGTACTCTCAATGGACATTACATCACCTGTACTGCAAGGTAAAGTACGTCTGTAGAGCTGACACAAGTCAGTAGCACTAAAGGATCATGGGGGCTTGCATTGGCCAGTGTGCTGACAGACAGACAGGGCACATTTGGCGAGGTATTGTGATTATAGAATGAGACTTGTGATAACATTCAAATCAAAATTCTGACTATCAGACCACTTGTAATAGATTGACAAAGCATTATTGTTATTGGAACCAAAGGTACATGCTGTTGAAATGAATACACATGCTTATAAATCTAAAACATGCTTTTCTTTAGCTAGCAGCCATCATCATGCCCTGACAGTTTAACAATGGGCGGGGGGCTGGGGAAGGGAACGGGAACGAGAACGTTAATCCATCTGTGATGTGTTTCACAATCTTTAGATGGTGTTTTTGCAGTTCGCTACAGCTTTTCGAATGACAAAATGAGCAGAATGTGGATTACAGATGCATAGATCAATCACGCTGCACATGTGAACACATTTGCCTGGAATGAAATCAAAAAAGAAATCATGGAAACGCTGAGCGTTCTTATTTGAAACGGCACCCTGGTATAACACTGAAACACATAATTACATAGCGGTCATATGAGGTTTTGTTGTTGTATCCAGTGACTACATAATAGGTCTTGCTCATTCACCTTTGCCACCAGACTCTAAACAAACCACAAGCCAAAGCTGCAAGTTCCCTAGGAAACTCCAAAGATGGTCAAACCTCCAACAAAGAGACATCTACACTTCAGAACTGCAGTTTAAAACAGTTTAAAAGCAGAAGAATCACTCTGGACCTGAACTTTACAAGCAGGTAAGAGAGCAACTTTCTCAAACAAACAAATTGAAGCCTGTGAGAAAATCTTCCTACACATTTCCCAGTTTCTCAAAGGAGCTGAAGGGGTTTTCATGAACAATCCCTTTTTTTAGGGTTGGCCCACATGAAAGGGAATATATGTATCTTGGGTTGGTGGATCATTTAAGGATTTACAGATGTTGTGTATTTGTGAGAGCACAGGAATAATGCGGGACCTTCTCCATGTATTTCTGCCTATTCCGAACATCACATACTAGAAACCTAGCTTCTGGTTGCTTGAACTGTAGTGTTAATCTATATTATATTTAATTGATTACATTACATTTAAACTTAAAGGGGTCATCGGATGCTAAGTTCACTTTTTCATGTTGTTTGAACATTAATGTGTGTTGGCAGTGTATGYACAAATCTACCCTATAATGATAAAAATCCATGCAGTKGTTTTTAATTAATCTGTAAAAATAATATCCCCTTTTTCAAATCGAGCCGATTTGAAAAGGCAGCTCCCACAATAGTTGATTGACATGAGCTCTTAGCCCAGACCAGCTGTCACAGTCCAGTAACTTTCCTTGTTTCGATGCCAAAGCAGGGATGTAAGTCAGGCAAGAATATCTCCGACTGAGCGATTGAGGTGTTGTGTTGCTGGATGTAATAATGAACATAGTGGTCGTCACTTACTCCTGACATCTGAGCAGCTGAAGATGCAGTAGATTACATTGGTTTGTGAAGGGAATGCGCCTCCCGATCTACATATATC
>JAHKKF010471859.1:0-31072 GCA_019740295.1 Labeo calbasu
ACTTTAGTGGACCAAAAAGCTCTCTAAATTTTAAATTGCATTTAAGTTAAATTTTAATCTATTCTCATTTAATTTCAAATAGCAATTAAGTGTCCCGAAAACTTTACTGCATTCAGTTTGTCAGTTCACAGTATAAGTATGCTAAAGTGAAGTATATTTTACACAGGGCAGTTAAATTTCTAATTATCACAAATTTTCCCTCCTGTTCTTGACCCATCAGAACAGACCAACAGCACTTTTGAATTGTGAATTAATTGTGATCAACCGTGCATCATGGTAAAAAGCATTCTTTGAAGTACCATGTAAATACCATGGTACAGTAATATGGTAATCATGCAGAACCAAGGTTATTTTTCCATATTTGGACCTAAACCGCTATACAAACCAGTATATATTTTCTAAATTAATTCTTCTGATACATCTACAGAAATATCAGTAAATGCATACATGAATGAATCATAGGACACAACCGTGCATGCAAACGTGACCTGTAAACACAGACTAATACAATGCAGAGTGTGTTCTGCACTGCATCACAAATTGTGTTATGCACATATTGTCTCTCTCTCTCTCTCACACACACACACGCGTGGTGAGAAATTTCATGTATACCTATGTCAAAGGTCTTTGAACACAGTAATAAATGAATAAGCTGCTTCAAGCCCAACGCCATGTGTAGCAACAAAGCGCTGCTTCGCTTTCCCTTATAAAACACGTTTATATCACTAAAAGGCTAGCGCTGATTTAAAAAGGACAACATTTAATCTGCGAAATGCACTTCAAAGAATTATTACACCGTTCTCTGAGGACTATATTATACGATTAAGCTTTCAGGACCTTACCTTAAAGGAACCGTTTCAGACAGGCATGTCTCGCGAGAATTGCATCCCGTGATTTCAGTAAGAATCACAGAAATATGCAGATAGAAAGGCAGCAGTGAATGCCAAAACGGGCGGGGCGGATATTCGCTGACACGATTTGTCTCGCTGTTCTGATTATTTTATAAGGTTTTTAGTCAACCACTTTCAAAGTATTAATATATATATATTTTTTTCTAGACGGCGTTGTCACGTGATAACGTTAACCATTAGCGCGTAATTACTTTATATAGATTGTATGGGTAGGTGACCATTTTTGTCAGGTATCACTCCTGATTTAATGACTTTCTCCAAAAAGACGATCTGGGATTTGAAAGCGACTCAGTAGAGGAATGGTTTTTTTTTTTATTATTTATTAATATTGCAGTTTTTAGAACAAAAAACATACAATGGCAATTACATAATAGATAACATTAAAAAAAAATACAACATTAAACAAAAAAAATGAAACAATATAAATTTAAAATTAAAATAAGGAAAGCAGTAACATCACATTTCCATAATCAAGTACAAAAAGTTATAAATTATTCAAAAAAAAAAAAAAAAATATATATATATATATTTAAGGCTTTTTTTGCTTTGCTATTTTTTGTTTCTTTTAATGTACACAGGTAGTGACCTATTTCTATTTAGAGTGTTTTTTGAGCCTTCATTCACCCCCTGGCGGAACAACAACATTTGTTACTCAGTGGCGTGTTTCCAAACAGCGCCACTGTTGTGCTGGCGAAGTATTGCAACACACTCTTGTAAATAACCCGAACGGAATAACCGTACTGTACATGAAGCATATTTTGCTGTAGCAGTCTAAACCATCACACAAATATGTAACTATTATTTTAAATAAATATTTGTGTAAATATTGTGTAAACATTTGTGCTTTAACAGCGAAATAACAGAAAAATGGAAATGAAACGCCATTTCCCATGATGCTTTTGAATGGAGATCTTTAAATAGGCCAAACATAACAGTCCTCTCTTCGTCCCAGGACTTCAGAAAACATGAAATTGTGCCAGTTTGACCTAGAGTTGTCGGTTTGTGCTGTTATCATGCGCATAACGGATTAATCATTAATGTGCGTCAGGAGTGTGAATGATCAGAAAGTTCATAGACAGAGGTACGGTGGCGTTTGTTCATGCAGGTCTCAGTAGACCGGAGGTAAGTAAGCGTGCGAACTAACTGTGCACCTGCTTTAGCATTTTGTAAATTGTATTCTTAAATACTACAGTAGTATCTGCCAATGCATACTTGTTCTTTTTACCTTTAATAAAGTGACAAGTTAATCTTGAAACGCTAACTTTTACTATGGTATTTGTACAATTTGTGACGTTAAATATACATGCAAATAATGGACAATGGAGTTTAATCGTATTACGGGTATGGCAAATGTAGTGATTTCTAAGTGTTTCAAGCTATGGTTGCTGTATGAAACGTGCTTTATCACCACCATCATCGTTATCATCATCATTATTATTATAATGAATATTGTGACTGTTTCAACAGAAGCATTAAAAGTAACCCACCTTGTAGCCTAACTATGCAAATAATGTATTAAGTTTTGTAAATGTTTAAAAACATATTTATTAATGACTAAGTATGTGTGTGGATACTTAGTAGATCATGATAGGGGCCGTCTACAAAGGTCAAAACGAAGAGAATAAACGTTCAATGGTTCCACATCGCTGTTGAAAAACAAAAAAAATCGAATTGTACACACACAATCACATCGCTCTCAGTTGTTAAACAACACAATACATGTTAGATAATGTAAATAATAATAGCATTCGTAATAATAATGTTATTAGGATTATACCATTTAGATTTTTTTGAAAAAAAAAAACAAAAAAACGTTTTTTTAATATTGTTTTATCATTAATATTTTTAAATATTCAAATCCAAGTGAGCCTTATGTGTGTTTGTACCTTTAAAAGCCTTTTCTCTTTTTGTTAACTGAAAAATTTAGGTAGGAACCTATCAATCGTTTTTTTTTCCTTAAAAAGTGCACTTTGTAGTCGCTCTACCTGGTCTGAGCGTTAGCTAATCACTGGTATGGCTTGTATGTGTTGTAACGCATTGGGCACTTTGGATGATGTATAAATAGAATGTTTGGTAATAACTTTGAGAGAACCTTGCCAGAGCGATAGGCAAAGTTCTGCGAAAGTTCTCTGTTGGCTGGGTAAGTAGGGCACCAGTCTGTTGTTTATTGACTTTGTTGGCACAAATTCGTATTTTATGGTTCTCTTGCATGGATTTTAAAGTATGTGTATTGTGTGAAAGGAGAACAACCAACAAACAGAGATTTAGGTTAATATCCCAGGTTATAGCACTAGCCTTATTAGTTTTTTAATGAATGAGAAAGTCTTCCATAAGTTAACATAGTGACACTCTTTAATGCAAAATAATATTAAAATGATCTTTAATAGATATTTGAGTACTTTTGAAAACTTTTTACAATGACAAGTTTGCAGTGCATTGCGTTATTCTCTTTTTAAATATAATGTTACAGTTTAATGGTGGAACATCAGAAGTTACTAGATGTTAATAGAAAAAAGCAACGTTTTGAATGTGACTCTTGCCTGACAGTGCACATGTTCATTTGTTATATGTTGTAGCTGATCTGAGAGATGAAGCGTGTGAAGGTGGTCGTGGTCGGAGCAGGTGTGGTGGGTTTATCCACAGCAGTGTGTGTCGCTGAGACGCTTCCATATTGTTCCGTTACTGTTATTGCTGAGAAGTTTTCACCGGATACCACTGGTGATGGAGCTGCTGGAATCCTCTTGGCAAAAGAGTTTCCTGGTGAGATGATGCAGTCAAACTTGTCATCATATCTTGTGTTTGGGATTATGCCTTTTTTTTTTTTATTTGTCAGTCTACGTAAAAACTGTCAAATTGATTATTATTGAACTTTCTGACTAGATATCCCTATTGAACGGCAACGGCGCTGGTTCAAGGAGACGTTCGATCATCTTCTGGCCATTGCAGATTCCCCTCAAGCCGCAGATGCTGGCGTGTACTTGAGCTCTGGGTAAAACCATGATAACAAAAAGCAGAAAGATGATATGTTTAAGTGTTTTTCATCGCTCATAATGTCTGCTTTGCTTCATCTTAGGTACCACGTTTTTAAGGAGATTCCTTGCGACAAAAAGCCATTCTGGTCAGATTTTGTGTTTGGCTTCAGATACATGACTGATCATGAAATGAAACGTTTCCCTAATCATAAGTTTGGTCAAGCGTTTACCACATTAAAGTGTGAATGCCTGAGCTACCTGCCATGGCTAGAAAAAAGGTACTGTGTATATATATATATATATATATATATATATATATAATTTTTTTTTTTTTTTTAATTAAATGAAAAATTCTATCAAATTTAGAGTATGCACTACTACCAATAAAAAGTTTGGAATAGTTAAACATTTTTTTTAATTATTATTTTTGAAAGAAGTCTCTTATGCTCACCAAGACTTCATTTATTTGAATAAAATATTGTGAAATATTATTACAGTTTAAAATATATATTTTTATATTATATATTTTAAAATACATTTTATTCCTGTAATGCAAAGCTGAATTTTCAGTATCATTACTCCAGTCTTTACTTTCACTTTTAAACAATTTAATGCAACTTTGTTGCATTAAAAAAGTATTTTTCTTTCTTTCTTTCTTTCTTATTAAATCTTACCTCAGTTTTTTGAATAATAGTTTATCACGTAATGATGCTGAAAGTTCAGCTTTGCATATCAGGAATAAATTGCATTTTAAAAAATATTCAAGTAGAAAACTTATTTTAAATTTTAATAATATTTCACAATTATTGTTTTTTTTTTTGTTGTTGTTGTTGTTTTTTTTTTTTTTAACAAATAAATACAGCTACACTACTAGTCAAAGTTTTAGAACAGTAATTGTTAATTTTTCTTTTTTTTTTAAGAATCCTATTCTGCTCACCAAGCCTGCATTTATTTGATTAAAATATTGTGAAATATTATTACAAATTAAAATAACAGTTTTCTATTTTAATATATTTTAAAATATAATTTTTTCCTGTGATGCAAAGCTGAATTTTCAGTATCATTACTCCAGTCTTTAGAGTCTTTACTTTCATTTTTAAACAATTTAACTTTGTTGCATTAAAGAAAAATCTGTCTATCTATCTTTTTTCTTTCTTTTTTCTTATTTTTAAATCTTACCTCAAACTTTTGAATAATAGTTTGAATAATAATGTTTTTTTATACAAATAAATACAGCTATACTACTAGTCGAAAGTTTTTGAACAGTAATTTTTAAGTTTTTTTTTTTTTTTTTAAAGAATTCTCTTCTGCTCCCCAAGCCTGCATTTATTTGATCCAGCAAAAGCAGAACTTTTTTTTTGAAATATTTTTACTATTTAAAGTAACTGCTTTCTATTTCAGTGTATTTTAAAATGTAATTTATTCCTGTGATCAAAGCTACATTTCAGCATCATTACTCCTGTATTTATTGTCACATAATCCTTCAGTAATCATTCTAATATGCTGATATGCTGTTCAAGAAAATTTTTTTGTTAAATTGACCAACAATTAATGATAATGATGATAAAGCATTTATAATGTTACAAAACATTTCTGTTTCAGATAAATGCTGTTCTTCTTAACTTTCCATTCATCAAAGAACCTGAATAAATTCTAGTCTGCTGTTTTCAACATAATAACAATAACAATAATAACAATAAATGCCTTTTGAACAGCAAATCTGAATATTAGAATGATTTCTGAAGGATCATGTGACTGGAGTAATGATGCAGAACATTCAGCTTTCAAATCACAGGAATAAATCACATTTTAAATAGACACCAGTTATTATTATGAAGGGTAAAATACTTCAAAAATGTATTGTATTAAAAATGTATTGCTGTACTTTGAATCAAGTAAATGCAGGCTTGGTGAGCAGAAGAGACTTCTTTGAAGAACATTAAAAATCTTCCTGTTCAAAAGCTTTTAACTGCTAGTGTATGTTGAGCAGAAAGGACTTCTTTCCGAAACATTAAAAATGTAATTATTCAAAACATATGACTGGTAGTGTATTATGACCACTATATTTATTTATGCATTTATTTAATTAACAAATATAAAGACTACAGAGGAATAGTAAGCATATAATAAATAAACTAGTCTTATATTTTCCACTAGGTTTAGAGCGGTTGGAGGTCAGATCATATATGAAAAAGTGACTGATCTTCATAAACTGGCCCAGAATTACGATGCCATCATGAACTGCTCGGGCCTCGGCTCTCGTTTTTTGGTGAAGGATGAGGAGGTCTATCCGGTACGAGGACAAATGCTAAAGGTTAGCGCTCCCTGGCTGAAGAACTTCATCCGAGATGGAGATGGCATGACCTACATCTACCCAGGCATCAGGTACGTCAATATCGGAGGCACGCGGCAGACGGATGACTGGCGGCTGGAGGTAAATAAGGAGGACAGCAAGGGCATCCTGGAGCGTTGCTGCCAGCTGGAGCCGTCTCTGCGGGCGTCTCAGGTGATGGGCGAGTGGGTGGGCCTGCGGCCGACCAGGGCGAACCCACGAGTGGAGCGTGAATATCTGAATGTACAGGGCCGTCAGGTACCTTTGGTGCACAACTACGGTCACGGCAGCTGTGGTGTTACTCTGAGCTGGGGAACTGCGCTGGACACACTCGATCTGCTGAGACAGAGTCTGTCTGAAAAACCACCTCAAGCCAGATTGTGAATCTGCTGTGTGCCGTAGTCTCATAGTGATGCGGCTTTACAGTGATTTGCACTGATCGTTTTGCACGTGCCACTGATGAGAAATGGCACTTTAATTCATTTTAGATGTGTCATTTGCATGTATACTATTTAATGATATCTACATGCACTAATTTGTAGGTTTTTTCATTATGGATGTAGTTGGAATAACTTGTTTACAGAATCTAAATTATGACAATTTAATGATAAATTGTTTAAAGGCATTTTCATATGCCAGTTTAATAGGCTGTGCATTTCTCTTTGACATTTTAATGAATGTTTAATATGCTGAATTTAAAAGTAGTATTCATTTATGCAGTTCTTTTGTCTTTAACTAAAATTTACTATATAATTTATATCAGATTGTCAGTGTTAAGCCGAATATTTTAATGAACAATATTGTTTTGAAAAAAAATCACTGCTAACATGTTGCTGTTGTCTTATTTCTCACAAAACAGAAGTACTCTTTGCAAGTGTTAATGGAACATTTACATCACAATATACAGTAGTCAACATTTGAAGTGGTTTAAAAAAAGTTAAAAGTTGTTCTAAGATAAGAACGTCTTCAAGTTTTGACATACAGTGTTGCCATATACCGGTACTTAAAAAGTATAACCTGCTTTTAAAAATTTCGATTCCGCATTTTACTAGTACCGGTACATTTTAATAAGAGCCCTGTTTCTGCGTGTCTGTGTTAGTGAATGGTGCAGACACGCAGTTTTGTTTACTACACACATAGGCCTGAGGCTCGTTGTGTTTTCAGCCTCTGTCGCCTCAATATGTGAGTACATGAACACATGACCATAATCTCTAGAACTGCTCCGAGTGTCACTGCATGAGCATTTTACCGTTTCTTTTGCTGAGGTCTTTAACCCGTCAAAATAAAAGTTCAGTTTAACTTGACAGCTAGAAATATATTAATACTTAATGTAAAGATAGTACTACTACTACTAATAAAAATAAAATATTAAAACAATGTTTAAGGAATATTTACCAGAAAAAATATTTACCAGAATTTATTTACCAGAAAATTGTAAATACTCAACACAGTATTTCTGAAAAATGAAATAAATAGCCTATAATAAATGAATTCTTTACCAAATCTAATTATCCTTTATAAATTCATTAGACATGCTTTTGATTATTAAAATGTAATGAAACGATTAAAATAGAATCCAGAAAATTATTGGAAAACAAAGATTCACAAAACTTAATTTCAGAAAAATAAAATGTATTTCATAGGGCCTTAAAAACATGTAATTTCTGTTAAACTTTTAATAAATTGATGTTAAAAAGTTTTTTATGATTTCAGTTAATTAGACTTTTTGATAAATGCATATTTTTTAATGTAACCATTAAAATAGAGTCTAGAAAAGTTAACATGGAATTTAGGAAAAAAATAAAACAGATTTCATAGGGCCCTCTTTATTTCATTTGTGTCTTTGTTTTATTGTAGTTGTCCTTTAGTTTGTTACTTGCATCTAGATTCTTATTATTAATAACAAAGACAAAATAACAAGAAATGACTATGTCATTTCAGTATGTCGGTTCAGTAGTGGTATCGTGATGTTTTAGGTATCGTATCGGTCAGATTTTTGGTATTGTGACAACACTAATATATACAGTTTTGGTAATAGGTTCTGTAGTCATGAGGTTTTAATTACAAATAGTAGTATTCAATATGTATTATTTACCCTATCTGCTAATGAATGGGGAAAAAATGTTCAAATATCCTCCAGATATTTTTTTTCCCCACAAAATCTGTAATTTTTCTGTGTCTGTTTGGATGTAGCAAAAAAATAAATAACATTTTCAATCAAGATTACACACAAAATGGTCTATCCAGTCATCAAATCGGCAGAGAATTTAACAAATGTGACTTCTAACATCTCACAAATGGCTATTAAAAGCAAAAGCCTCTAAAAGCCATCTGGGTAAAAAACAAACAAACAAAAAAAAAACAATGCTGAGTGAATGCTCTCCACACATAGTATACGTTCAAGTACTTTCACTTCAAATCCCAGCCTCAACCCATTCAGAAGTACCAGTACTTACATAGAAACCTATACCAGAAGAAAGCCAGAAAGAAATGCTAATTTTAAAGAAAAATGTCAGGTGTACTTACAGGCATTTGCATCTGAACTCTTCATATATAGATTAAGTTATTAAAATGTTAAATATTCTACAATCTAAGAACGTTGATTCAGTCATTCAGTGCAATCATTTTTTTTTCTCTTTTATAAATGAACATAAAATCATGAGTTTCAAGCTTTGTCCAGTTTTATGGTTTAGTAGGACCCGAATGATCAGTTATTTTAGACTCTAGTCGATTTTATCTGATCGGGTCTCAGAGCATCTCTCAGGTCTGTTCGGTCCACTCGAGCGAGTCTTCCGTTTCCTGTTCCTCCAGCTCCTCCTGGAGGTCTTTCCTCTGAAGCACACTGGAATAATGTCTGGAGGGTTTTGGGCCAGATCTCAGGCCAATCTTCCACTTGGTGAGGTGGAACTGAGCTTTGACAAAGTTGTAGAATTTGTACTCGTACTCCATGCGCTCATAAAGCACCTGCAGGGCCTCTAGATTAGGAGTTTGTTTGTGTACAGTGCCCGTCATGTTCCCAAGCTTCCTATAGTCTGAAGAGAGAAATACAGATTCAAAAAAAAAAATTTTTTTAATAAAGATTAATCAAAAGTCTAATAATAAATGTGACCCTGGACCATAACACCAGTCATAAGTAGCACGGGTATATTTGTTGCAATAGCCAACTAAATTATAGATTTTTCTTTTATTCCAAAAATTAGGATATGAAGTAAAAATCATGTTCCATAAAGATATTTTGTACATTTCCTACTGTAAATATACCAACATTTTTGATTAGTAATATATACATTGCTAAGAACATGTTTTGATTTTTTTTTGCATCCTCAGATTCCAGATTTTTAAATTCCATTTTATTTATTCAGCTTTCATATGATTTATAATCTCAATAAATATTTTCAAATTGACCCTTTCAACTGGTTTTGTGGTCCAGGGTCACAATTAATATTAATAAGCTTATTGAATATATATACAAATTATACATCTTAATAAAATTATATTTAAATAAATTCAGAATTTATATATATATATATATATATATATATATATATATATATATACACACACACACACACACATTTAAGATGTTTTGGGTTAAGAATTAATATTAAAAATATATTTAAAAATATTTATTTTTATACTAAATTATCTATGAATTATGTTTAAATAAATGTTGTATTTAAGTAATCTGACCTAATATTAAAAATCTATTAAAATTATAAACAATTTATATAATTTATATTTATTTAAAATTTGTATTATTATACAACTTAATACTTTAAAAAAGTAAGTAATTTTTATATGAATTAATATAGTTAACATTTGTACTTTTTAAAACATTTCTGACACTATACTACATTAAAAATTTAAATTCATTAAGAAAGTGCAAATAAAGTAACTACAATTAAATTGTGGAGTGCCCAGGAAATACGGGAGTGTGGAGTGCCTCTGAAATACACAACTTACATGAACTTATCCTGAAATCTTGATGCTAAAAACCAAACCAACTTTGTTACCAACTAACCATCTAAACATCTGCTTGCATGCTAAACGTCATCTCCAAATCTGCAGAAAAAGTCTCACCTGGACTTTTGTAGATGTTCAAGACGTCAGAGAAGAAGTGTGGAAGGAGTCTCTCCAGCAGAAGCAGCACATCCTCAAGTTCCTCCAACACTCCAACCAGCAGGTAATGATCCAGAACGTTCTGCTTGGCCGTCTCCAGCGCCCACAAACCCGGCTCTCTAATTGATGACAGAATATTGCACCATAAATGACACTAGATTACTCTTGGGCATCTATTGATAGTTATGGGCTCTTTTGAAACACTGCTTCACATTTATAAATCTCTTGTTTTTGAATCACTTTTGAACCTTGGAGAAAAATGCTTGAAATGAATCATATAAGTAACATATGTGACCCTGGACCACAAAACCAGTCTTAAGTCACTGGGGTATATTTGTAGCAATAGCCAAAAATACACTGTATGGGTCAAAATGATTGATTTTTCTTTTATGCCAAAAATAATTAGGATATTAAGTAAAGATCATGTTCCATGAAGATATTTTGTAAAATTCCTGCTGTAAATATATCAAAACTTAATTTTTGATTAGTAATATGCATTGCTAAGAACTTCATTTGGACAACGTTAAAGGCAATTTTCTCAATATTTTGATTTTTTTGCACCCTCAAATAGTTGTATCTCGGCCAAATATTGTCCTATCCCAACAAACCATACATCAATGGAATGTTAATTTATTCAGCTTTCAGATGATGTATAAATCTCAATTTTAAAAAATTGAGCCTTATGACTGGTTTTGTGGTCCTGGGTCACATAGGTGTATAAAGGTCAAAAGGTCACCTGCACTGAGGATGCTGCCCACAGAAATACGGGATAATGTAAAAGAGACGGGGATTGGAGCATTCAGGGTAGTTTTCCAAGATGCACGTGTTGATGTCCTTTAGTCAGGAAGAACATATTAGAAATATTTACATTTATGCATTTAGCAAACACTTTTATCCACAGAGAAACAAAAGCAATTTGTCAGAGCCAACAATAATTTCACAGTTAGTTTTGCTAGTGCTGTTAAACTGGACTGAAGCTCTGAGAACAGTGGTGTGTTCATACATTCATCCACAAGGGGTCTGAACACAGAAATACTGTGACTGTGGGGTCATTCATATCAGTCTCCACACTTGGCTATTTCCTGCTGCTAAGCAAACAAAACCACAACATTCCAGGAAAAATGAACCGATGAAAATTAGTATTTGAACAGAAATCACGCACACCCATGAATATAACTGCACCGGTATCTTTAGAGAAACTGTAAACGTCTTGTGTTTCCCTGATGACGTCATACTGTATGTACACATTGTACACCGCCTATAAAGCATTACCGCACGTCACACTAATGACTGACAGGAAAAGCAGCAGCACAGTCAGTCTCACACTAAATATAGACTGAGTAAACCATGTTAATAAACGCTGCCCGCTGAGCAGTGAAGGAGGCATTCATGTGTACGGTGCTGTACACACTTCATTTATGACAACTCAGAGCCGTAACGGCCCATTCACTGTTCATTCACTCACTTCTCATTAATCTATACCGTGTTTTTTTAACCTTGCTTGAACTACTCTTTCTTCAGAAACGCATTTGTTTTAAAGCTCTTACTAAGTATCTCTCGTCGTCTTTCATTCCTGGGGTTCGGACGACGTGATTCTCTTCTCCCCTCCAGTCGCCGAAGCGGCGGAAGAAATAGTTGGACAGGAATCGATTGATGGGGTCTCTGATGATGTTGATGTGCACGGGTTCATCCGTTCTGAACCTGATTACAGTAAAGAGAGGACTCATGTTAGAATATACCTTTTTTGTTTTATCTCTGATATTTTCAAATTATGACCATCGTTCACGGCAAAGATGGAAGTAAACAGCAGGGTTAGTTTGGTTTTTGATATGCCAAACATATTTGGCAATAAACACCAATAAACTCTAAAATGGCTTTGCAGAAAGCTTCCAAAACAGTACTACTGTTAACTGTGGAACAGAAAATTTCACAACCTTTTTTTCCCAGTATTTTTCCTCAATATAACAGGAAATGTTCTCAGAACATTCTGGCAAGGTTCTCTCAAATTTATGAACAAACATTCTTCAAGCAATGTCAATCACAGTTTCCTGGTCTTTTAATAATGTTCTCAAAATGTCAGCACAAAAAATACACTACCAGTCAAACATTTTTGGGCAGTAAGGTTTTTAATGTTTTTTAAAGAAGTCTCTTTCTGCTCACCAAGCCTGTATTTATCTGTTCCAAAATATAGCAGAAGTAGTAATATTGTGAAATATTTTTAGTATTTAAAATAACTGCTTTCTATTTTAATATATTTTAAAATGTAATTTATTCCTGTGATCAAAGCTACATTTTCAGCATCATTACTCCAGTCTTCAGTGATGATTCTGATGATCCTTCAGAAAACAGTTTAATATCCTGATATTAAAATCAGGATATTTTAATATCCCGATTTGCTGTTCAAGAAACATTTTGGGAGAAAAAAAAAAACTATAAAAAATTATTACTTTTATTTAGCACAAAAAGTTATTAAAACATTATTTTACAAAAGTTTTTTTCTATTTCAGATAAATGCTGTTCTTCTGAACTTTCTATTCATCAAAGAAACCTGAAAAAAAAATTCTACTCAGCCGTTTTCAACATAATTATAATAAATGTTTTTTTAAGCAGCAAATCATAATATTAGAATGATTCTGAAGAATCATATGACTGAAGTAATGATGCTAAAAAATTAGCTTTGAAATCACAGGAATAAATTACATTTTAAAATATAGGCAAATAGAAAACAATAATTAAATAGTAACATTTTTTCAAAATTGTACTGTTTTTACTGTACTTTAGATCAAATAAATGCAGGGTTAGTGAGCAGAAGAGACATCTTTAAAAAAAAAAAAAACCTTTTGACTGGTAGTGTATTTACACATTGCTCATAGAACGTCTTTTCTGAAATGTATTATATGTTTTTAAATTTTGAACATTTTTAAATGATCAGAGAACATTCAAAAGTAACATTCTCATAAGGTTGGCAAAATGATCAAAATGGAATGTTCCATTAATGTTCACATAACCTACAAAAACATAAAAAAAATGTTCAGAGAAAATCTAAAATCTAGAAATAATGTTTTCATAAAGTAATGGAAAAGTTGGCAAAACTTTCTCACAGATTTTTTTATATTTATATAAAGAAGATGTATATTTACAACATATTTTGTTGGCTGGGAATGAGCATTAAAGTAAATACTCAATTACAAAACAGAATTAAAAAAACAAATTAAAATCAATATTTTCTGTTTTTATTCATTTGATGAGTAGCCATGAGTAAGACAGTCATTCAGATCTCTGAATTTCTTTTGTCATATCAACTGGAGGACTGTTCTAGATAATGCATCAACTCACCTGCTAAAATTGAGAAAATGCACATGGCGGGTATAGAGAAATGGCTGAGGAGTTGTGCTGATGTTTCTTACAAGATTTTCCTGCACAGGAATGAAAGAAGAATGACTAAAACTAACTACTAGTGACGGTTCAGCATTGGCTGATGGATGAAATATAGACCTACCAGAATTATAATGATTAATTCAATGGCAGCTAATGTGATGTTCATAAAGTTAAAAACAGTTTACACTGACAACAATGATTTTTGATTACCTGTTCACGTTTGGTGAGTCTGGTCTTGTTGTGAATATCAGAGGAGATGAGGGTGAACTGATGTCTGTCCGCCAACATGCGCAGCAACAAAACTATAGTGCGACTGCCACACTTACCAACCCTGTTATACACAACCTGACTTGGGAAAGGTAAAGCCTGCAACAGAGAGAAATCTTACAGCATTCAAAGCGTTTCCACTAAAAAAAAACATCTTATGTAATAACGGCATAAATATGTATATGCATCAGTTGAGTACAGGATACTACAGTCACAAGTGACATGCAGTGCTCTTACTCTGGGTGCTAAATATCCATGGCCACCAGCAAATCTCCCTAGAAAGTTTAAAATAAAATAAAAATGAATAGAAGCACACCCGCAATCTACTATACATATAACTGTGCATGCCACTGTGTGATACAATCTTTACAGTTCTTGAGATGACATGCCAAATGTTCCATCCATCCACAGTAATCTCACAATCATTAAGTTTAATCTGTATAATATTTGTAGACTTCAAAGTTGAATACTAAAATGTAAGATTGATATCTTTTATATAAGCATTTCAAGAACTGATGCTGTCCAAATCCACAGGTTCTTCCACTCCTCCATCAGTTTTGGTGACTGCCTTCATTATAGGACAATGAAAGGCCTCATATCATCCGTTTTCATGGACTCGTGTGGAATTCACCGGTGGGTCTCATGAGCTGCTCCGAAAGCCAAAAACAACACTGGTGTCGTATGGACTTATAGTGGAGAGAGGAAACTTTTGACAGTCCACTCTTTATGAACCTTGACTGATGCCATTTACCTGAAAACAGAACTACAGTAACAGATTTTGCTAATACTTTATAACTTTAATGAACCATTAAGGTACATTCAATTAGTTGGACATGTCAGGAAACATATATGTTCATTACTGTGCAACAAATGATCTGTTCAGAGCCTAAATACTATTACACGACTCTTTTAAAGGACCTTTTCAGTGTACTTAATTTATTAATAACTTAATGAAAAAACAAACTTACAAATAAAATATTTTCCGTCAAACGTTCAACAAACAAAATGCTTGTGTTCTTTTTTAAAACACGGTAGTTCAAAACAGTAAAAAAACAGAAGTCAAGCAAAAAAAACAAAACAAAAACAAAACACTGATATAAACAAAAATATTAACTAAATACATGAAACAATACAGACAGTACAATATTTCATATTGTCACATCAGGCAGCAGGTTCCACTGTGACAACTTACCCCACCGCTCCTGATAAATGCATACAGTAGCCTATGTCTGAGGTCTTACCGAGATAATAACCCACATCCAGCAGGATTTTTGGTGCTTCTCCTTTTAACTGATATAACACAGAGCCCAGGCAGAATATGAGGAGAGCGGTCAGGCAGAAGAACAAATCCCGGCGTGATATTCGGAGCAAAACCACCGCAAGCCAGTTTCCCCTCCGGCTTCTGACGCGCATGTAGCCGCCGAAGTGTTTATGAGAGGAAGGATTTCTCAAAGTCATCATATTCTCATGACGGGAATCCAAAGAGATGATAAACTATCTGTATTCTGTAATAACACACCACCGATGTCATACTGGTCTCAGAGAAGCAGAACAGCGCCTTGTGTTCATGTCTCCAAACTTTAACGTGTTGTGGTGGCGTCAACTTGCAGGTGTGCATGGGAGGTTTGGGGGCGTCAGTCCCCCAGTTTGGGTCTCTCTCTCTCTCTGCCATATAGCCTCCTTATATTCATGGTTGAATGACGTTTCAGTAGCCCAAGACGTAAAATGGCAAATTAGACTTCGCTAACATTTCACTTTCCTCCAAGACGTTTAAAGTTTTTAAGGTACGAGCGGCGGCCATTTTGTAACTGGAATGTACGCAACTTCCGTATCATTCGTTTCCAGTTATTTAGCTGTACAACAGTTGGTTTCGCTGATTAATACTGCAAACTGTCTGTTTATATTGTATTATTTTAACGGATTTTCGTTATTATAAACACACTGGTTTGTATCGCAAATAGTTTTATTGCTTTTCTTCTAATAAATAGGAATTAAAGGGGTAATCCGATGCAAAGTTCACTTTTCAGATGCCTGTTGATGTGGCGTCACACTAACAGAGGCCGCTCCCACGATAGTTCATTGACATGAGCGTCTTACCTCAGTCCCGTTTAAATCAGCTGTAACAGATTACCTCCATTGTTCTGATGCCGAAGCAGGGATGTAAGTTAGACAAGAATATCTCCAACTGAGCAGTTGAGGTGTTGTGTTGCTGGATGTAATAGTGAACATAGTGGTCGTCATTTACTCCCGACATCTGAGCTGCTGAAGATGCAGTAGATTACATTTGTTTGTGAAGGGAATGCGCCTCCCGATCTACATAAATGCGTCTATGTTTGCGCAAATCAGCAGTGATCCAGCTTCATCTACAGCAGAAGTGAGTATAAGGGTTTTTTTAAATGAATTTCTGCAATCACCTTTCCTAATAATCTGCTAGTTAGCAACTTTACCAGCTAAACGTGCTAAATGCGGCTAAAGTAAAGTAATGGCTCCAAGCACAGCTCATCACGCCACAGAGTAGAGAGCTCATTTGCATTTAAAAGAGCAATCCCTCAGAATGGGCTGATTTTTGCAGACATTTTTGACAAAAATGGTAAAAATGGTGTTGTTTTACACTACCATTGAGAATTTTTAACCAAAGTATATTATACACTTTTCATTAAGACCCTAAGGAATAATAACAATTTGTTGAAAATGGGCATCCTATGACCCCTTTAAGTCTGGCACATTCACAAAAATAGTAGCCTATTACTTACAAGCCGCAAAATAAGGTACATATGACAGCACATAGTTTAAACATATTACACTACCAGTCAAAAGTTTTGAACAGTAAGATTTTTAATGTTTTTAAGGAAGTCTCTTTTTCAAGTGTGCATTTATTTGATCCAAAGTACAGTAAAACCAGTACAATTTTAAAATATTTTTACCATTTAAAATTTTCTATTTGAAGTCATATAAATTTGTATATAACTTAATTTAAAATGTAAGTTATTCATGTGATTTCAAAGCTGAAATTTTAGCATAATTAATCCAGTCACATGATCTTTGAGAAATCATTCAGAATTCTGATTTGCTGCTCAAAAACATTAATTATTATGTTGAAAAAAGCTAAGTAGATTTTTTTCAGGTTTCTTTGATGAATAGAAAGATTAGAAGAACGGCATTTAATAACAGATAAATGCTGATCTTTGGATCTTTCTGTTCACCAAAGAATAAATGAAAAAAAAAAGTAGTGTTTTAAATATTAATAATAATAATAATAATAATAATAATAATAATAAATGTTTCTCAAACAGCAAATCAGCAGAAAGATTTCTGAAGGATCATGTGACACTGAAGACTGGAGTAATGATGCTGAAAATTTAGAAAATAGAAAACAGTTATTTTAAATAGTAAAAATACTTCACCATTTCAATGCTTTTGCTATACTTTGGATGAAATTTTGACTGGTAGTGTATATCACACAATTTACATTTCCAGCGTTTGCAAGTTATATGTATGTAGTCAAATGGCTATATTATGAAAATAAATGAATTAAGAGCCTTTTAATTTTATTAGTTTTTAAAACACATTTGTCTCTGAAAATCCATGTACAACCTTTCACAGTTCATTCATACCAACTTGCATCAGTCCATTAAATAACAGAACCCTTCTTTATCTCATAACAGAATGTTACAGATTAAAATAAGTATGATAAATGTTACAAGAAAATAAATCCTATATTACAGCAAGAAATAAATATGTTTTAAAATCAGTTTGAACACTGCTGAAAATATAAGACAATGCGGCATACAGAAAACATGCTTTTTAGCCTGGGCATATTTTTTAATATATATATATCAAAATAATAATTAAAAACTGCTTTTTTTGAGAAAAAGAAAATGATGACGATGACCTGTCCAGTACTCCAAAACTTATTACAACAAATGTAGGTTTACACTCAGAGTCACTATTATATGTACATTTTCATAGGCAACATTTACGGTTCGCACAAACTGCTAAAGAGTTGTTTAAATTGGAACTTTTGCATTTAGATCATTATTCAAATCAAAAGTTGATTCAAAACAAATCACTCATCAGTGACTTCATTCAGAACACAGCCACATATGAAAGTCAAACTATTTTAGTTTCTACTGTGCTGTCTAAACCCTAAAAGAACAGAATAAGTCAGGTAAGGATACATTTCTAGCTGGAAACACATTCTGCTAAATCAAAAGCAAGTCAAATTCCTCTAGAAGAGTCAGTGAAGCAGTGCTGCTTTTTGATCATTCCAGCCCTTGCCAGTTTTGATCCACGATATTTAAACTTCAGGGATCAGTTCACCAGTGTTTTATAAGCTGGATTTATGTGCTTTTGATCTGTTGTTCTCCAAAGCTGCTCTCCAAGTTCTGAAATCCATTATGACGTGCTCAAGGAATCACACATATCTCTGACAATCCTCTCAATGGGATCTGTGAGATAGGAAGTAAAGTCAAAGTCAGACACATTTGTCCAGAACGTGTAACTGACACTCATCACGCTGTAAGTCATCAGCAGAGACTTACCGCTGTACGATGCTGCTTTAAAAGCTGTTGGACTCTCGTCTGATCGATCACAATGGCAATGTCACCCAAAGGTTTGTCCAGATCTTCAGAATATCTCTGGACCAGAGAGAACGGCACTCCATAACGGCCATGCTGAAAAACAAAAATAAAGAATATTAACTAGATTTAACTAACTAGACTTTTACATTTTCTGAAGAAAATGCAAGGGATTTTTATACAAGCAGCTGGTTGCTATAAGGAGTGTTTTTAGTTTGTTGTGATATTGTTGCAATCTTACTTAACTCTCGCTTAAAGCATAACTTTTTATTTTAAATGAAATATTATGTTTGGTTTCACTAATATTTATACTTTTTTGAAGGGCTTGTCATTGTATTGACCATTTATTTATATATAAAATAATATAAATAATAATCATACATAGAAGAAAAATATTTAATAGCACTTTCAGTGAATACAGGGGTGGTCATTTTTGCAGACAATATTATACTTTTTTTTTTTAAAGCATTATTTTGTATTTTGAGGGGATGTCACAGTGCTGTGGTGCTATATTAACATTTTTTTTTTTGATATAAAAAATCCAAATCAATTATAACTAGAAAAAACTATTATTTTCTAAAACTACAACTTTTTTTTTTTACTATTATAAAATTGCTATTTTCAATGAATACAGTGGCGGTCTGTAGGCAATAAGAATATATTTAAATGAAATTATTGTACTATATTTTGTTTTAATAATATGTATTCTTTAATATTGTATTTTGAGGTAATTTCATGGTACTAAACAATATTCACCATTTATATAAATACTATTAATAATAGAAAAAAATATTTATAGTATTTCCATACTATATTATATAGGTTTTTAGTATAAGGTTTTGTCCCCCTCATTGTTTTAATTTTTAATTTTCTACTTTTTTATATTAAAAAAAGAAACTATATATAAAAACAGTGACATGCAGTTGCTTCAAACAATGGTATAAAGCTATTCAAAACATCATTCAATGTAAATTTTGATAATCGTACTTAATAATTGCAATTATAATTTCAAGGGAATAATCAACAATTATTTTTGTCATAATCGTGCAGCCCTAATATATACAGGTGCATCTCAAAAAATTAGAATATCATGAAAAAGTTTTTTTTTATTGTAACTTCTTTTAAAAACTGAAATGTTCATATATTCTAGATTCATTACATGTAAAGTAAAATATTTCCAAAGTTACAGCTCATGAAAGTCAAAAATCCAGTATTTCAAAATATTAGAATATTTCCTAAGATCAATCAAAAAATAGATTTGCAAAAAAGAAAAGTTCAAGTTCTTTAAAGTACGTTCATTTATGCACTCAATACTTGGTCGGCAGCACATATTACAGCAAATTCCTTGCTCCTAGCACAAATTACAGCATCAGTTAAGTGCGACATGGAAGCGATCAGCCTGTGGCACTGCTGAGGCACTATTGAGCCTTCGTCTGTATATTGTTGGATCAACTGTTTCTCTTCTTTGTCTTGAAAATATCCCATAGATTCTGAATGTTCAGGTCAGGCATTTTGGCTGGCCAATAAAGCACAGTAATATCATAGTCAGCAAACCACTTGGAAGTGTTTTGTGCACTGTGGGCAGGTGCTAAAGTCCAGCTGGAAAAGGACATCAGCATCTCCATAAAGCTTGTCAGTAGATGGAAGCATAAAGTGCCCCAAAATCTCCCGGTAGATGGATGCATTGACTTTGGACTTGGTAAAACACAGTAAACCAACACCAGCAATGGTGGTGATGGTGATGTGCCAACTCCGGCTTCAGTCCACTCCTTGTGAAGCTCTCCCAAGTGTTTGAATCGGCTTTGCTTGTTCAAAGAACAAGAGATACCCGGAATTTAAACCGTAGGGATGGACATTTAATGAAACTCAAATGTAAATATTTTAATATTTTGAGATACTGGATTTTTGACTTTCATGAGCTGTAAGCTCTAATCCTCAAAATTGAAACAAAACAAACTTTAGAAATGTTTTACTTTACATGTAATAAATCTAGAATATATGAAAGTTTCAGTTTTTTTAATATCTTTTTTAAAGATCATTCAGTCTAATTTTTTAGTCTAAATGCCTGAAGACCACTACAGCTTTAACAGCTTTTAGAAAGTCAATATCTTTAAAATATACAATAAATTAAGTCAGAAAAAACATACCTTGTCAGAATATGGCTCTTCTGTGAGGTCAATGCCATCAGAGCTTAACTTTTCCTCCACTAATGTCTCCAGGTTGGCCGTTTTCCCTGAATGAACTTTCTTTGCAGGTCTGTAAATAAGTGACTTTGAGATCCTGGGAACCTCCGGGCCGGTGTTTGACTTCGATGTGCTTGTACAAACCTCCTTTCTCTCCATTCCAGCGTCCCTGATCTTCAGTAACGGCAGTGGAAGAGGTTTCGGAGGAACTGGTGGTTTCATGCGCTGTGCGCTTGGAAGATGATCATCATCTACAGGCACCTGATCATACTCCACCACTGAAACACTTGAACATGGCTGAGCTCTGTTTCCAATCTCTTCTGACTCGTCAGATGTAAGAAGATTCTCTTGACCTTGACTTGGACTCTCCTCAATACTTTCAGACACTATTTCAGGAGCAGGCCTGATGTTCTCTGAGGGCTGCTGCATTCCTTCAGGACTTTGATGCAGATGAAGTTCCTCTACTGAGAAGTAAAGTTTCCTAAGCTCTGTTTGAGTCGACGGCTGATCCAGAGCGCCGCAACTACGACTCAGGAATCTTCCTCTGAACATGCAGTGGTTTCTTCTCAGATGAAGACTCTTGATGGAGTCGATCTGCAGTGGAAGTGGAGCGTCCTGTCTGGTTTGTGGGTTCAACCTGCTGGAATGGCAGAGGGGTGGGATGGGAAACTCGGGGGAGGAGAGATGGCTGGATTCAAAGCCTGATGAGGACCTGCTTAAATGAGACGTCTTTTTGCCTTTGCCTATAAGAAGATTCATGTAAAGAAGATATGACTCAAAATGAACAACACAGGTAAAAATATGAGTTATATGAAATTGGAACAAAACAACAGGTTTTTTTAAACCATACACTACTGTTCAAAAGTTTGGTATTTTAATTTTTAAAAACGAAATGAACACTTTTATTCAGCAAGGACGCATTCAGTTGATCAAAAGTAACAGTAAATGCATTTGTAATGTTACAAAAGATTTTATTCAAAATAAATGCTGTTCTTTTGAACATTCTATTCTTTGAAGAACCCTGAAAAATAAAACGCATCATGATTTCCAGAGGAATATAAAGCAGTACAACTGTTTTCAACATTTGTAATAATCAGAAATGTTTGTTGAGCAGCAAATCAGCATATTAGAATGATTTCTGAAGGATCATGTGACACTAAAGACTGGAGTAATGATGCTGAAAATTCAGCTTTCCATTAACGAAATAAATTACAATTTAAAATATATTCAAATGGAAAACAGCTATTTTAAATTGCAATAATATTTCACAATTTTACTGATTTTACTGTATTTTAGATCAAATAAATGCAGCCTTGGTGAGCAGAATAGACATTTTAAAAAAGCTAAAAACAGTTTAACAGCTTAATATTTTAGAATAGAAATCTTTTGTGACATTACAAATGTCTTTACTGGCATTTTTGATCAATTTAATGTATCCTTGCTGATTTAAAGTATTAATTTCTTTAAAAAAAAAATCTGACTGACCCCAAACTTTTGGACGACAGTGTGTTTATTAAGGCACATCATAGACTTGTGGAAAGTTCTGCATGCAAAGAGAAACTGGCATGTTATGCAAAGTGATGAAATATATAGTTTAAGAGAGAGTAGAATGTTCTAGATGGAAATGGACAGGAGCAGACAGGAATAAGCAGGCGTTTCAGATGATCATAGAGCGTTTTATTCCATAGCTTCTGTATTGACAATGACTGACATCTCTCCTTCGGTCAGTGACACAGGCAGAGCTCGATCGCCGGTTTCGCTCAGATTCACGTACATGAATTTTTTAGCCACAGTTGCAAAGAACATGTAAGACATTTGTGAATGAATCTCACAAAACCTGTCAAGAACATTTCTGGGTCATATATAAAACAAACACTCTTTTTAGGTCAGTTTTGCACTTTTTGCATTGTGATATGTTGGGACTTAAACACAGTCTCCCTTCAAACAGTTTGAATCTCAAAAATCTCAATATACTGTAATGCAAAAAAAAAAAAAAAAAAAATGTATTAATAATTTTAATACAAGAAATAAATTAATAATAATGTATATTAATTAATATGAGTAAATGTTTTTTTTTTTACATTTAATTAAATTTAAATTATTTATTCTAAAATTAATATTAACACATTTCCGGGTCATATATAATCCCAAAATCAGAAGTTATATTTTGTACACTATTTTTAGGACTATTATGCACTTTTTGAATTGTGAGAATGTCAGGATTAATTTCATATTCATTTTTTTTAATGTAAAATATTAAAATTAGTATTAATGTATTAAGTTATTAACAAATGTTTTTCTGCCTTTATAGCAAATTTAAAAAATAGTATTAGTAATGACAAGCATTTAAAATAACAGGAATTTCACAAAAACTCAAAACTAAAACATCTGGATGCATTACTGTAATTAGAGTTTGCATTTGCATGTACATTTTCAGGTAAATTTGAAGGGAAAATGTGTTTGATAAATATAAAAAGTGAAGAAAAACAAACTTTATCAACTTAAAAGAGGCTTTGTCTTTAAACAATTATTTTTGTATTTTTTTTTTTTAACAGATTTTGGGGTGAAATGCGTCCTGGACATGTTTTCATGAGATTCAATCTATGAATTTCTCAACATTTTGATGTTATCGCAGCTCTGATTGTATCATTTGTTTCTACCTGTGGAGCCAAATGTATCATTTTGTTTTGTACTCTAAATATATCTACTTTAGTCTCATATGTTTGCATATCACAAATGATTTTTAGGCACATCTAAAGATATTGTGCAACAATGTATCATTTTACTAGAAAAATATACACACACAAACAGCAACGTCTCGCAAGCACAAGCAAAGAAATAATGACATGGTCAACTCTTCACAAGAGCTCTTCACATTCACATGAGCATGTTATGACTAGAATTATTCTGTTCGTCTAAACCAAAGCAAATGAACATTTATGTGATCAGATTTTCAAGCTGTAACAGTGAATAATATCGATTCAGAACTTCGCCACTCTTTTGGTTCAACACAAATTCAGCAAGCGCAAAAAACGTCACGCGACACGGTGGAAACGCAGTTCTCGAATGGAAATGGACTGAAGTGAAATCTCAACGCAAAGTCACTGATGCCGTGCTGTCGGAAATATGGATGAGAGATGCCGTGGTCCGCTGAATGCTGGGAATGAAAGCAGATGAGTCCCAGCGGAGGCACGTGTGCTCCTCATAGCAGAGAGAGGAATGAAAGCAGAGGACAGACATCAGCCGCTCTGACTGGATTCATGCAGAGATCACAGACAGGAGGAAGAAGAGGGCTGGAGAGTCACAGACGAGGAAGGCTGTCATTACCGTTCTCCAGGTTCTCGTTGCTCTCGTAACAGCCCGAGTCGCGAGGAGAGTCTGCTGGCGGGACGCCGCTCTCCGACACAAGTTTCTCTTGGGAGTCTCCGGACGATCCCTCGCGCTCCGGGTCACTGTTACCTGCAGATGAAAACACATCTTTGATCTGAATTCTTTACTAAAAGATATAAAATCAGAAATTCGTAATTCATTTTTAATTCATAATTATTTCTAAACATATGCTGAAGACACAATAACTGTAGGAGCAATTCACACCTTCAGTTTGCATGTAAAGGGTTACTCCACCCCAAAATGAAAATGTTGTCATTAATCACTTACCCAATGTCGTTCCAAACCAGTAAAAGCTTTGTTCATCTTCGAAACACAATTTAAGATATTTTGGATGAAAACTGGGAGGCTTTGACTCTCCCATTGACTGCCAGGTAAATACCACTTTCAAGACCCAGAAAAGTATGAAAAACATCGTCAAAATAGCCCATCTGCCATCAGTGGTTCAATCGGAATTTTATGAAGAATACTTTTTTTTACACAAAGAAAAAAAAAAAAGATTTTATTCAGCAATTCGTCTTGTCCGTGTCAGCGTAGTGCCATTTTCGTTCAAATTAAAGCATAAATATATGTAGAAAGCATATCCAAAAGTAAAAGTGTTCTCATCGCTTCATAAAATTCAGATTGAACCACTGATGGCAGATGGACTATTTTGACGACGTCTTTCATACTTTTCTGGGTCTTGACAGTGGTATTTACCTGGCAGTCATTGGGACAGCCACAAACCTCCCAGGTTTCATCCAAAATATCTTGAATTGTGTTAAGAAGACGAACGAAGCTTTTACGGGTTTGGAACGACATGGGGGTAAGTGATTGAAGTCCACTTCCAAAACAAAGATTCACATATAATGTACTCACCCCCTTGTCATCCAAGATGTTCATGTCTTTCTTTCTTCAGTCGTAAAGAAATTATAATTTTTGAGGAAAACATTTCAGCATTTTTCTCCATATAATGGACTGATGTGGTGCCCCGAGTTTGAACTTCCAAAATACAGTTTTAATGCGGCTGTAAACGATCCCAGCCGAGGAAGAAGGGTCTTATCTAGCGTAACGATCGGGTGTTTTCATTAAAAATACAATTTAAATACTTTTTAATCTCAAACGCTCGTCTTGTCTTTCTCTCCCTGAACTGTGTATTCTGACAGTTGGGAATGTTGAAAAACTCCAATCGTATTTTCTCCCTCAAGTTCAAAAATCTTTTGAAAATCATCCTACATCACTTCAGAAGTACCAACCCAGTCTTTGCAAAGTGAACATGCAAAGAAGATCAAACACGCTTAACAAAAAAGGTAAAACAGTGATATAGAACGATTTTGAAGTGAGGGAGAACATGAGATGGGAGTTTTTCAACATTCCCTAACTGTCATGAACCGGAACAAAAACAGTCCAGCGTCTTGGATGACATGGGGGTGAGTACTTTATATGTGAATCTTTGTTTTGGAGATGGACTTCTCCTTTAAAAGTGATCATGAGCATTGTAATGTTTAAATCAGCACTGAAAAGGGGCGGGGCTACATAAGGTCAACGTCAGGGGGGCTGCAGTGTTAATTTTGATTAAAAATGTGTGCTTATTTCACGTACCTCTTTAGGAATATTGCTATTTTCAAGGGTTGTCCAGGACTTAAATTTCAAAAAGTCTAATTCAAATACTTCAAGCACTTTAAGCATCTTGTATGAACCTTGCATTCTCAAAACATGACCTGTTTATCAGTACGAATAGTAATCTGTGTCAGTATGTGTGTGTTTGTGTCTCTCACTGTCACACTCCTGCAGCAGCTCGACGGCGGTGAGCAGCACGGCTCTGTGTTGAGGATCTCTGATGTTCAGCTCGTCCAGATCTTCCTCCTCCAACAGTTTAAACGTGTCCAGATCCTCATAACCGTTAAACAGGAACGTGGGCATGTGCTCCTGTAATCCCACGAACCAGAGTTATTATCATTATCAACGGAAACCAAAACTCATTTTTGTTAATTAAAATGAAGCTAAAATACAATAAAATAGGCCAGATAATATTGCAGATAATATAAAGGTGTCAGATAATATAAAGGAGAATTTTGCAATTAATTAAATGGAGCGCTTTTGCGTTACTTTGAGATTGACGCGCTCCAGAAGCTCCTCTACAGAGGTCGGTTTAGGAGGGCGACTTTTCCTCCTTTTCTTTACGCTGCGTTTGGGTTTCTCCTCTTCCTCGTTCAGCACGTCCACGTAGATGAACTTGAACGTTCCCACTTTGTTATTGAGCAGCCCCATCCACGTGCCCATGGGCGGCTTACTGATGATGTCGATCATGTCTCCTCTCTGTAAGAGTAAAACACAGGCTACAGATGCAGGGCAATGGAAGCTGACAGTCAGTTTATTTATCTGAGAGACCAGGCGTCTGACCTTGAGTTTGAGGGAGTCGGTGTCATACGGGCTCGGGGTGAAGTCTGTGTGAACCAGAGCTCGGCCACAGAAAGGTCCTCTGTACGGTAGCTCGTCTTCATCGCCGTCCTCTGATTTCACACTCTCACGGTTACTGGTGGATGAGTCTGTGGTGCTGACCGTCTGACCGCCTGCCAAAACAACTCCTGCTTTAAAACCAGCATGAACAACCTTATATCCTTTGAAGTACCATGTAAGTACCATTGCATATGCACATGCAACTATTACAAAAGGTTCAAACGCTCACTGATGCTCCAGAAGAAATAAAATAAAGTGCACACATCTTCATTCTGTTCAAAAGTTTTTACCCCCTGCCTCTTAATGCATCGTTTTTCCTTCTGAAGCATCAGTGAGTGTTTGATCCTTCTGTAACAGTTGTATATGAGTCCCACCTCTGATTTCTTCTCAGAAGTTAAATCATTTCTAATCAAGAAGCAATATTTTATGTGCATTTATTTGATAAGCAGCTGTTTAATTATTAAAATAATACCTAGTCAGCAAGTCATTATCACAAATTCAAATTATCATGACATCACGCTAAAAGGTTTATGTTGCCATATTGACCAGAAGGATATATATTATCTATTATTTTATTTTATTCTATTCTATTCTATTCTATTCTATTCTATTCTATTCTATTCTATTCTATTCCTTCTGTTGTTTTAGAATTGTTTATATGCTAGTATAGTATTTAAGATTTGAAAAAGCTTTTACATTTCATTTTTCATTTAATTTCATAATAAATTTTAGCAATTTTGTTGTGTTTTCATCATTTTTATTATTATTATTATTTTTTAATTTAACATGCATTTAATTTTTTTTTTAAATACGACCAGCAGGACATATATGATCTATTATTCTATTCTATTCTATTCTATTCTATTCTATTCTATTCTATTCTATTCTGTATTTTCTGTAGTTTTAAAATTGTTTATATGCTAGTATAGTATTTAAGATTTAAAAAAATCTTTTTTCTGTGGTTTTAGAATTGTTTATATGCTAGATTTAAAAAAATCTTTTAAATTTTTTATTTTTTTTAATTATTTTTTTTAATTTAACATACATTGATTTTTTTTTTTTTTTTAAATACGACCAGCAGGACATATTATAATCTATTATTCTATTCTATTCTATTCTATTCTATTCTATTCTATTCTATTCTATTCTGTATTTTCTGTGGTTTTAAAATTGTTTATATGCTAGTATAGTATTTAAGATTTAAAAAAATCTTTTAATTTCAGTTTTGTTTAGTTGTGTTTATCATTTTTATTATTATTATTTTTTAAATATGACCAGCATAACGTATATTTCCTATTATTCTATTCTATTCTATTCTATTCTATTCTATTCTTTCTGTTGTTTTAGAATTGTTTATATGCTAGATTAAAAAAAATCTTTTAATTTCATTTTAATTAATTTTTATAATTTTATTTTATTTAATTTTATAATTTTTAGCAATTTTGTTGTGTTTTCATCATTTTTATTATTATTATTATTTTTTTTTTTTTTTAATTTAACATGCATTTAAATTTTCTTTTAAATAGGACCATCAGGACATATATAATCTATTATTCTATTCTATTCTATTCTATTCTATTCTATTCTATTCTATTCTATATTTTCTGTTGTTTTAGAATTTTTTATATGCTAGTATAGTATTTAAGGTTTTAAAAAAGCTTTTACATTTCGGTTTTTACTTTAATTTTATAATACATTTTTGTAATTTAGTTGTGTTTTCATCATTTTTATTATTATTTTTTTTTTATTTTATTTAACATGCAACATTTCTATTTATTTATTTATTTTTTTTTTTTTACAAAAATGATTTGTAATAGTTTTAGTTAACAATAACAATGTATTGTACATAATATTCATATTTTTTTTTAATTAATCTTATGTGCCTGAATTTTTTTTCTTCGTTTTAGTCATTTTAATTTATTTTATTTTCATATTTTATTTTTGTTTCATTATAAAAATGATTTTTTAGTAGTTTTCAGTCAACTATAACACTGCATTGTAATGGAAACATAATTGGGCCATTTAATTTTTTTTCATGTAATGATCATGGCTTTATATTTAGCTTTTACATTATATAATTTACATTATTTTAAATGGCTTTTATAAGGTTTAACGGCATATTACTGTTTATTTTATTACATATAGTCTGACAATTTCACAGATGTGCCTTTCATAAGTATGCCGAAGCAAATAAACTCACTCATGGAGCTCTGTCCGCTGAGGGAACTCCTCAGACTCTCCACTGATCCTCCGGCCTTGAGTTTGGGTTTCTCCAGAGAGTCTGTGTCTGTGTGAGGAGACTGTGGGCTGCTGGGAGCTCGACTCGGGCTTGACTGAAAGTCAAAGACATCAAGAACATTCTGAAATCAATACAGCTGCCAACAGAGGGCGCCAGACACTTACAAATGAAGCTGTATTGCAAGATGGTAAATTCTACAGGTGTCGACTAGTATTATATGGCTAATATGTAATTTGGTTCCACCATAAGTGGTATTTGTCCAGTCAAGGATCACTATATTGGAGTCAGACATCTGAAAAACCTAAAAAGCAACCTTTGAGCAAGCAACCGTTGGTCATTTTTTCTCAGTAGACCAAAAATGGAGTCAACAACTCTTTAACTTGGGCAAATAGGCAACCACTACTTGGAGAAAAAGGACAGATTTGCTATAGGAATTGCTAAAATCAACAGTCTTTCCAGTGTCTTGCATTATGAATTAATCTTTATCAAACAATCACCTGCTCCGATGGAGAGGAATTATATTTCTTGGATATGCGTTTCCTCATGGTCTCTTTAACAGATTTCACTTTCTTCCCAAGAGAGATACGGGAAGGTGTTGGAGATCTGGATGCGTCTCTTATGTTGATATTGCCGTTTTCATTCTGGAAGAGAGACGTGACATTATGCTGAATGCATTCGGAACAGATTTAATGAATTCATTTGCACTTTTACAATGTGTCCTTACTGTGGGGTCACAGCTGCTGTTGCTCATGTACACAGACCGACTTGTGAGATCAAATCCTCCAAAACTGCAGGTCCTCTGTGACACAAACAACATTTTCAGTGAAAAAGCTACCATATGAGTAGGTTTTTTTTTTTTTAAGTTTTGGAGCTAGATGCGTTACCCTAGGACATGCAAAATAAAAAATAAATAAAGTAAAACAAATGTAAACATATTAAACAAATACACAAAAATAAAGCCAAAATAAATAAATAAAATAAAATCCAATCTAAAAAAATCTAGAAATCTAAAAATCTAAAATCTAACAAAATACATGTAATAAAAATATAAAATAAAACATACGTACAAAAAATACAAAAATAAATATAAATAAATAAAAAAAAAAAAATCTAAAATAAAATACGAAAAATAACTAAATATAAAATAAGTAATACAATATAAAATAAATTAAAATAAAGTAAAGACAAAAACAACAAAAATAAAATAATTAAAATTAAAAATCATTTAAAATATAAAATAAAAAGATAAAATATATATAAAAATATGTAAAAATTTAATTAAAAAATGTTTAGAATGTAAATCTACAATAAAAAATACAACAACACAAAGATAAAATATAATATAAAATAAACAGTTTAAACAAATGCACAAAAATAAAACCAAAATTTCAACAAATAAAATAAAACAAAAAATTAACAAAATATAAAAAATATATGAAATAAAAAATAAAATAAAATAAAAATAAATATAAATAAAAGAAAAAACTGCATAAAATATCAAATATATTTATATATAAAATAAAAAAATATATAAAACAAATATAAAATAAATTTAAAAAACACAAAAACAACTAAAATATATCAGATATAAAAGATATAAAACAAATAATATTAAAATAACAAACAAAACAAAACAAAAATAAAATAATAAAATGAAACTCAAAAAATGTGACATGAAAAGATAACAAAATATAAAAATAAAATATATAAAATAACGTGCAAAAAAAACGAAAAAAAAAAACAACAAAAACGTTGAATATAACGTAGAATATAAATCTTAAATAAAAAAAAAAAAACACAAAAATAAAATAAAATAAAATAAAATAAAATACAATTTTACTCACTCCATGGTAGTTAGAGGGGTTCAGTGCTCGTCTCATCTCCCCATCCGTCACGGAGCGGGACAACCTGGGCTCGACCTCACCGTCTGCCTCCGAGAAGGAGGATCCGCTACCTGCGTCCAGCCCAGAAACTGCCCCGCCGGCTCCCGTCGTAGGCTCCAGTCCCTGACTGCTGCTGGACTTACTGAAGGCCTTGAAGAGCTTATGGCTGCTGTAGGTGTCTAAGCTGCTGGAGGAAGGAGATGTCGTCAGACTGTCCGAGTCTCTGTCCAGTGACAGCTGTTCATGAAGCACGGAGCTCAGACCGTCACCCTGGGACACGGCGAGATGTTTGTGCACCCCAGAGTAGAGAGAGATGCCATCCTCGCCCAACGGGAGCACCTCAGGGCTCAAAGGGTCTGGATGGGAAAACATAAAAACTAAGCTG
>JAHKKF010471873.1:0-10858 GCA_019740295.1 Labeo calbasu
ACAACTGTAGCCAAATTCCTTGACACGTCTGTGTGTGGTGGCTCTTGATGCCTTGACCCTAGCCTCGGTCCATTCCTTGTAAAGTTCACCCAAATTCTTGAATCGATTTTGCATGACAAGCCTCTCAAGGCTGCGGTTCTCTGGTTGGTTGGTTGTGCATCTTTTTCTTCCACACTTTTTCCTTCCACTCAACTTTCTGTTAACATGCTTGGATACAGCACTCTGCGAACAGCCAGCTTCTTTGGCAATGAATGTTTGTGGCTTACCCTCCTTGTGAAGGGTGTCAATGATTGTCCTCTGGACAACTGTCAGATCAGCAGTCTTCCCCATGATTGTGTAGCCTAGTGAACCAAACTGAGAGACCTGAGGCTCAGGAAACCTTTGCAGGTGTTTTGAGTTGATTAACTGATTGGCATGTCACCATATTCTAATTTGTCGAGATAGTGAATTGGTGGGTTTTTTGTTAAATGTGAGCCAAAATCATCACAATTAAAAGAACCAAAGACTTAAACTACTTCAGTATGTGTGCACTGAATTTACTTAATACACAAGTTTCACAATTTGAGTTGAATTACTGAAATAAATTAACTTTTCCATGACATTCTAATTTGTTGAGATGCACCTGTACTTTATGTGTCATGTTTTGTGTTTTTCTTTTTATAATTATGAAGCTTGTATATCTAATGAATGTTACTTTTGAATTTACTTTTATTCAGCAGGTGTTAATTATGGGTACCAGCACTGATATTTTTGTTATTTGATGACTTTGATGACTTTTTTTTTACTTCAGTAGAACAGTTAAGTATGTTTGTTTGGGGGGTTTTGTGTGTATGTTTTTTTTAAGTATAGTGATTCATAACAGGCAAGTTGGCAGCTACCATCACCTAAAAGTCAAAAGCAAATACAGGCAACACAAAATTACTGTGCCACAACAATTAGTCTGTGCAACTTTTACAGTATTTACAACATCATTGCCTGTAATCCATAGCCTCAGGCAAACAAAATCAGACTGAACCATCTGAAATAGTTAGTGGCTTGAGCTTGAGACTCAAAATAAGCAAACATACAGTACTGGCGTATTATGATCCTTTGATACTGAGAAAACAGTTCTGACTTGACCCAAAGAACTAATGAGCTGCTAATATGACCACGTGTGAATCAACTTGAATGAAGGGGTGAAATTAAAGTTTTAATGATTTGTGTAAACAAAAGGTGAGCTGATTAAGACTAGTGTTTTGACTTTATGTGCTTCAGAAGTGCAAAACATCCATGTTTCACACCATTATTGGGTGCTTTAATAACATAACTGCACCTACATTATGTTACTGTGTGATAATGTAAACCAACAGTTAATTGTAACAAACTGTCTGAAAGAACTATTGGCAGGAAATAATTTGATTGTCCCATTTGCCTTAGGCTATGGATTAAAGGTGATAATGTTGTAAATAATGTTCAGTTTCTTGCAAAGATCAATTGTTTCGCTTCATAGTATCCCAGTATATCAACAAGTGGCATGGTATTAATTTTGTCCTGTCTGTATATACAAAATTCTGTCAGGTAACTCTAAAGTGGTGCAGGCCAACAGGTTCTAACTAGTCTGATATTATCACATCATCATTCACATGATGCAGCTGATTGGTTTCTTTTTACATCAGCAGCCAATATGCTGCTGCTTAACATTCAAATACTTTGCTTGTGCTTAGCAGTTGCAGTGTGCTTCAGAAACTCTACACCTTCCCCAGCTCAACCTGTATAGATCTGCTACAAGGTAAACATGCAATTGTGAACATGCAAATATTATACTTAATTATTAAAATATTTATTTTAAAATCTCCAGGGTACTTAAAGAGATAATTGATTATAATTTTACTTTTAAAACTTTGGTTAATGTGTTAATGTTAATGTTGCTGTAAACAACATCAAATATATGGTGCTCGAAGTTCATACTATCTTCTACAGAACTCCTGACTGACCACCCCTTTAAAGTAAATTTATTAGGTGAAAGAGGTTGTGATGACAAAAATTTTGAAAATGCCTGCAAATAACAAATAATGAAAATTTAAAAGATAAAAAAGAGGAATTAGAGAGAACCAATAAATTATGAATAAATTATTGCTATTGTGTAAATATGCAATCAATAAAAAAAAGTAACTGTAGTCTGATTTTTGGAATCTGTTTATGTAATCCAGATTACATGTAATCAGTTACTATCTGTTCACAAACCTTTTTGTCATCTGATCCTCTTTCACCTAATATATTTACTTGAAAGTACTCCTGAGATTTTAAAATAAATGTTTTAATTAAGTATCAGATTTGCATGTTTGTTGGTTCTCTGACGTTGGTCACATGGTCACAAGGCATGCAGGTAAACAAATCAAATATTTCTGTCTTTTCTTTTTCTTTTTTTTTTTTTTTAAGAAAGTTTGCTCTGCCACAGCAGCAGCAGAGCAGATCTATTTCACCAAGACCAAACACATTAACATTTTCATCTATATTGCATGCTAAAATCTCAGAGAGTTGTTATGACAGAAATACCTTTTTGACTATCAAATTTTTGGAAGCCGCTGACTTACATTTTATGAATCACCAAGGACCACCTAAAAATCTTCTTTAACTGTTCTACTGAAGAAAAAGGCACCTACATCTTGAATGGCCTGAGGGTGTGTAAATTAAAGGGATAGTTAACCAAAAAATGAAAATTTTGTCGTTAATTACTCACCCACATGTCCTTCCAAACATGTAAGACCTTCGTTCATCTTTGGAACTCAAATTAAGATATTCTGGATGAAATCTGAGAACTTTCTGACCCTGCATAGACAGCAACGCATCTAAGACATTCAAGGCCTAGAAAGGTAAGGTCATCGGTAAAATAGTCCATGGGTAAAATAGTCAGTATAATGCTGATGATGCAGGAGCCAGCATTCTGACATAGAACCTGGATATGGGGTTCCAAATGTCCCGAAAATAAGTAGACTGCTTTGTGCTTTATACATTTTTCTTTGTTCAAAGTCATTGCCTACTTGTTCAGGTAAATCAGTATATGTTGATGTGTATGTTGTCTGTTGACGTTGTCTAAATCTGTCGTCCTGCCTGCTGTCATCCTTATTGTCGTTTTGTTCTGTCATCCTTACTGTCATCTTATTCTGTCGTCCTTACTGTCATGTTTACTGCCATCTTGTTCTGTCGTCCTAACTGCCATCTTATTCTGTCGTCTTGTTCTGTCGTCCTTACTGTCATGTTTACTGTTGTCTTGTTCTGTCGTCATGAACTTCATCAGCGTGGTAATGTTAGTTTCACGTTTGATATTCGCTGCATATTCGATTAGGCTGCTA
This sequence comes from Labeo calbasu, assembly GCA_019740295.1. Lineage (NCBI taxonomy): Eukaryota > Metazoa > Chordata > Actinopteri > Cypriniformes > Cyprinidae > Labeo > Labeo calbasu. The sequence continues at coordinate 3,333 of JAHKKF010471873.1, forward strand.
TAGGGACCATCAGCAAATTTACCACACAGTACAAAACGTCCAATAATTCATTCAAATTCGTGTTTATAGGACTATAGTAAATGCCAAGTGGGCAAACTGACTAAATATATTTTGCCAATGTCTTGCTTTAGACAATACTTCCAACATCTCTTCCAGCATAATTTTTCATAAAATATTTGTGCACATACAGTAAAGGAGATATTGGCAAAATCTCACCTGTAGTAACCCAGTCTAGAAATGTACTACAACCTTTGGAACATGAAATAAAAAAAACAATTTGGTGAATTACTTTTGATTTTTTCTAAACAGTAAAGGAGATATTGGCAAAAAAAAAAAAAAAAAAAATCATGTTTTTTTTCATGGAAATATATGTGTACTGTACAGAGAGTAAGGGAGAAATTGAAAGTATTGTCTAAGGCAAGATATTGCCAAAATATATTTAGTCAGTTTGCCCACTAGGCATTTAATATAGTCCTGCAAACATTAATTTGAATGAATTATTGGACTTTGTTTTGTACTGTAAGGTAAATTTGCAGACAATCCTTAAAGCAGTCTAGTCAAATATGCAGTGAATATCAAATCTAAAACAAACTTTATCGCGCTTAAAGATGACAGAATAAGACAACATTAGGACAACAGAATAAAATGACACTAAAGACGACAGAACAGGACGACAGAACAAGATGAACAGTAAGAACGACAGAATACGTTGACAGGAAAGACGACAGTTAGGACGACCGAACAGGACGACATTAAGGACGACAGAATAAGATCATATAAGGACGAGAGAACAGGATGACAGCAATGACTGTAGACAGAGACAAATGTATAGTACAAAGCACAAAGCAGTCGACTCTTTTTAGGCACATTTGGAACCTCATACCTGGATGCACTGCGCCTTGTTTACAAGCAGAGAAATGCACACGCATACGTTGTGGTACTCTTGTGAACGTGCGCTGAAGTGATACATAAGAGAAGAAATTGTTAAATAAAGTTGTTATATTTGTTTTCTTTCTGCACAAAAAGTATTCTCAGAGCTTTATAATATTACAGTTGAACCACTGACGTCACATGGACTATTTTAACGATGTCCTTACTACCTTTCTGGGCCTTGCATTGCTGTCTATGCAGGGTCAAAAAACTCTCGGATTTCATCATTAAAATATCTTAATTTGTGTTCCGGAGAGGAACGAAGGTCTTACAGATTCGGAACAACATGAGGTTGAGTAATTAATGAGAGAATTTTCATTTTTAGGTGAACTATCCCTTTAACAGCAAACTTTCATTTTAGGTTTAACTGTCTCAATGGAATAACATCTCCAAAGACTTCCTTTTAGTCTCACCACTTGCAGTTTGAAGTGACTAATTGAATTTCCTTTTAAACTGGGCAGAGGAGTCCATCATCTGTGCTGGTAGAAAACAATTGGCCGCGACCAGCGTCACTCAAACGAAATCCTCTCAGGTCCTGACTTCCTCCTCTGCTCTTTGCGATGCTGCGTGGGCGGCGCTGCGCTGTACCGTCTCCACAATCCCTCTCTTCCTCCCTCCCACGCACCCTCCTGCCCTTGACTCTTACAGATCGTAGGAGGAGGAAGAGTAGAAGACGTAATCTGTTCCTGTTTTGCGGTTGCAGCGACCGATATCTCTGCTTCCGACTGTGAGTTTTCCGCTCCATCCCGCCGGACTGTTTCTCCATGCCCGTGCCGCAGCTCAGATGGGAGACGTAAGTGCAGCAGCGGCTGTCTGGCACGTAAACGCGCGCGGCAGGTCTCTCTGGCGGGCCATCCCGAACACGGGATGCTAAACGGGAGCCGTGAGGGTTTGTTTGAACTGGGCAGGCAGCTCCAGCAGGAAGGAGACTCTCAAGCTGCTCTGCACTGCTTTTTAAGCTGCCTGCTGGGACTCACACATGTGCAGAGCTTCCACTCGCTTCCCAACTGCCTGCATCAGGTGAGCCCTGCAGGATGGAGCTCTGTCATGATGCATTATGGGATGGAACACATTCAAATAGGCTTTAAATATAAGAGAGGATCATTTACACATCAGTAGAATTGAACAGAATGTACAAGTAGTGCATGCAAAATTCATTCTCTTGCTCATGCATGTTGATTTTTGATGATTCGATGACACACTAACCTAAAACTAGCCATCAGTCAATGCATATTTAACACTGCCAAATGCATTCTGAAACATTCATGCTCTACACTGACAGCATGAGCTGACACAGCAAACACACTATCCTATGTAACGAGTGTGTGCTCACATTTGTTTGTCTGTGCACAGCAGGAGACGTGCTTGAGATGATCTTAAGCAAGCTTGTGTTTATCGTTGTGTTGCAAGCTACTGCAATAACCATTCGCTTTCTATCATATGTTTATCTTATAATGTCCACTGCTAATACGTGTTTCTTTCTCTTACGTGTTCACTTTTCTTGTCTAATTATGGACTTGATTCGATGACGGTCCGTCAGATACAAAACCCTCAGCCCTGTTTACTCGTCCTGGGTTAGCCTGTTAAAGTCTCTCAGAAATTCACAAGGGTCCCAGGCAGTGTCCAGAATATAAACAGTGGCTCTTACACAAGAGTGCTGGAATGTGTGGTACGACATTGGACAGACGGAGTTGCTTCTGACCTTACAAAAAAGACATATTTAGAATTTGCTAATATTTATCACCAGCGTTAACTGTAACTGTTCATCTGAGGCATTTTGAAATATAGAAAGTTGTAAGAATGGGAATGTTACTTTTCATATTTCAGGCTAAATATAAGAGAAAAATTAAACTATGTTATACTTTAAGAATATGTATATTTATTCTGTATATATATATATATATATATATATATATATATATAAATTATTTTTATTTTAGATTTTTTTGCATTGTGACAATTTTCATGACATTTAAGTACAGTTTCTACATTACATAATTGCATAGCTAAAGGAATGCATATTTTAATTTATAATATATAAAGATAGATAGATAGATAGATAGATAGATAGATAGATAGATAGATAGAATGATAGATAGATAGATATGCACCATAATAGTGTTTATTGTATTAACTGTATTGTTTATGCTTATTGAACTACAAAAATAATTGTATTACAGGATTTTTTAAGTACGCATTAATGTAATGACAAATCATAGAATCCTGGGTAAATGTTATAAAAATACCGTAAAAAAATGTGTAAAATCTTCTATTCTAATGGTCTTTTAAAAAAAAGCTTAATTTACTTATTGCCAAATGTATATTTTTTTTATAAGCACTTATTTTATAAGTGCTGGGTTTAATTGAACTCCTTGGACATGTTTTAGTGAGGTTTGCTTTTTTATTCTGTGAAACACTTAATTTTGAATTTTTCAGACAATATTCTCTCTTGTTTCCTCCATATTTTATTTTGTTTTATTTTATTTTATTTTACATTTTTTATGAGGTTTCGTTGTTTTATTCTGTGACACACCTGAGTTTAAAATTTGCAGACAATATTCTCTCTTATTTCCTCCGTATTCCTTCCCAAATTGCTGAAATCAATGATTTTATTATATGTTATTATTATTATTATATGTGGCATATTATCTCCATGACATGTTTTCTTGAGATTCTGTCTTTTATCTTATTTCCTCTCTACAAATTGCTTAACTCTATTTATTTTATTTTATTTTATTTTTTTTTTTATGAGTTCGCTTTTTATAATGTCAGACAATATTCTCCCCATTTCCTCCCTCGTCCTTCTCTATTTTTTTATTATTTTATTTTATTTTGTTTTGTTTTTTTGTATTATTATTATTATTATTATTATTATTATTATTATTATTATTATTATTATTAAGTGGTATATTGTTCCCATGACATTTTAAGTTTCTTTTTTTTCTTTTTTATTATTTTTTTTTATTTTAGAAATTTCCAGCCAATATTTATCTTATTTTATTTTATTTGACATTTTTTATGAGAAACTTTTTTATTGTGTGAAACACTTGAGTTTGAATTTTTCAGACAATATTCTCTCTTATTTCCTCCCTATTCCTCCCCAAATTGCTAAAATCAATGATTCTTTTCTTTTCTTTTCTTTTCTTTTCTTTTCTTTTCTTTTCTTTTCTTTTTTATATGTGGCATATTATCTCCATGCCATGTTTTCATGAGATTGTGTCTTTTATTTTGTGAAGCACATGAGGTGTGAATCTTTCAGACAGTATTCTCTTTTATTTTATTTTTTTCCATACAGATTGCTGAACTCTACATTGATGACAAGAATTGTATCCTTTTTGCGATAAAGTATCAGCTCTCAATCCAAATTGTATAGTGAACATAAAACATAAATCATTTTTATCTGCACAAATATGCATGTATTTAAACTTCAGTTTAATATTGTTTGTGCAAAGACTGTGTAGATGTGTAGCTGTGTTATGGCAGGGCCTTTTCAACTGGAGCTTCTTGAGTGTGGTCTTTTTCCTAAGAGGATTTGTGGGCTCTTATCGTATGTCAGCTGAAAGAGCGTCACTGCTAATTAACCTGCATAGAGCCAGCATGAGCGCCGCTGTCATTATTCATCTACGGCCTGCCGTTAACAGCCAGGCTAGTGTTACGTGACATACATTCCCTCTTAAACCCATGGCCTCTCAATTACTAAAGCATAGAGTTTAAACAGGTTCAAGACCGGCAGTTTCAGCTCAAACGGGTCATTTACGTGACCTAAGTCATTAACCAAGATCATTCATGACCTCTTTTCCAATTAAAATCCAATTACATGCGAATTGCTTTCAACATATTTGCGGCGATCTTAACCAGTTTACTAGTAAATAGTGGTGGGACTTGGTGATCTCTGTGTAATTACATAAAAGAGAAATAATTGATGTAGATTTTATCTTTTAATTGAATAAGCTATTTAATTACATGCAAAACATTACTCTGTTTTATCAGTGCACAACAAGGGACTTTGGAATAGGTGATTTGGAGAGCTGGAGATAAATTAAAGATGTGAAATCAAAGGTTAGCTGGGATTTTATCTGGAATGTTCTGCCCTTCTCTTATCCTTAAGGACAATATGGACCAGTGATCATGCATAGCCTATATATCAGTAAAAAAAGGATTGGTAAACTAAGGTGAAAACCCATATACTTACTTGCTATGGCAGTATTTTTACAATAACTTTAAGTCTGGTTCACATTGCATCTTATTTTGGCAGAATCACCTACATATGTACACAGGAAAAAAAAATATGATTGAAGTGCGAAGTGACCAACCACAATCCACTTTAGAAATGTAAAATTTTTATAATACGTCCAATAAAAGATCAACACAGGAAACTGCAAAAAGTGACAAAAATTGTAAAAAGTGACAGTACAGACATTTATAATCTTTGCATCACACTGAAAACGGTTGTTTTAAATTATAGTAATATTTTACAATATTACTGTTTTTACTGTATTTCTGATCAAATAAATACAGCCTTGGCAAGCAGGAAACTTTCTTGAAAAATAAAATAAAATAAAATAAAATAAAATAAAATAAAATAAAATAAAATAAAATAAAATAAAATAAAATAAAATAAAATCCAATGTTTTTGTAGTGTAAATAGAAAGATTCGATGTTACCAACGTGTGGTAAATATAGTTAATGTTCTTCCTCCAAAGCATTAATTGTAGAGAACAATGAAATCATTAATTTCTCAAAACCCACTTAAAAACATAATTATATTTTATATGACACCAGGCTGTTATATCTCTTCAGTTACATGTATGAAGTCATATAGATTGAGTTCTTAGCTTAAGAAGAAGATGAAAGGAACCAAACGTTCATCCTGTACTAATTTTCTGACTGGGGAAAGTAGATACAATGGCTGTGATCATACTGCGATTGACACATCTGAGCCGGCAACATCAACGAGAAATACAAATGTAGAAATTGCTTCTGCGGTCATGCTGAGATAGCTGGAAATATACATGCTAGGCAGAAGGATGCAGCTATGACATTTATTTTCCTCTAAATCACCAGAGCTGGTATACTGATTATTAATGCACACATCTGCCTATGCAATGCATTAAAGAATTCTGAAGCACTCTGTGTTCTCAAAACTAGTATGCACAACTTATTTTTAGATGCTGCTCTTTAAAATTGCTGTGCTGCGTATCTGAGATTTGAAGCTGCATAATTGACAAATATAAACTTAGAGCTGGCCCCACTAGTATTCACCTCTTTTGAGTCATACTGTATACTGGAAATGTAGGCGCTTCTGACAAAATTAAATGTGTGTCAGTGTGGTAGATAATAAAATAATACAGTGGAATGACTTCATATGTCCACTAAAAATAACCTCAAGAAGAGTTGGGTGGAAGAGCATAACTGCTAAAAATAGCTAAAACTCTCAGAAAGAGTAATATATAGAGTCAAGGTCATAAATGTACATACACCTTGAAGAATCTGTAAAATGTTAATTAGTTTACCAAATAGGAAAGTTATTTTTTATTTAGTTCTGACCTGAACAAGATATTTCACATAAAAGATGTTTACATGTAGTCAGCAAGAGAAAATAATAGTTGAATTTATTAAAATGACCCTGTTCAAAAGTTTACATACACTTGATTCTTAATACTGTGTTGTTCCCTGAATGATCCACAGCTGTTTTGAACCTTTTCCATCAATGACTGTATGATTTTGAGATCCATCTTTTCACACTGAGGACAACTGAGGGACTCATATGCAACTATTACAGAAGGTTCAAACGCTCACTGATGCTCCAAAAGGAAACACAATGCATTAAGAGCTGGGGGTGTAAACTTTTGAAAAGATTGAATGTGTACATTTTTCTAATTTTGCCTAATATCATTTTTTTATTATTATTATTATTTAGTACTGCCCTTCAGAAGCTACAGAAGATGTTTCTCAGTAGACAAAATAAGTTAAATTTACCCTGATTTTCAAATTTAAAAAGTTTTCACCCTCCAGCTCCTAATGCATGGTTTTTCCTTCTAGAGCATCAGTGAGTGTTTAAACCTGCTGTAATAGTTGCATATGAGTCCCTCAGTTGTCCTCAGCGTGAAAAGATGGATCTCAAAATCATACAATCATTGATGGAAAGGGTTCAAATAAACAAAAATGCTGAAAAACCAAAGAATTGAATTGTCAGTGCATATAGCCGTGTGGTTAGCGCAGTGACATAGCGCAACTGATCCTGCTCCCCCCGCTCTCCACCCAACACATTCCTGTCAAAAAAAAAAAAAACTAAGATTTTGTGGGACCTGAAGGATTTAACTGTTTAGGACAAATTTGGGACTCATGAGCAACTATCACACACACACACACACACACACACACAAAAAAAAACACAGCTGTGGATCATTCAGGTAACAACATGAATCAAGTGTATAAACTTTTGAATGGGGTCATTTTTATAAATTTAACTAGGTCAAAAAAGGTCAGTACTATTCAGGTCAATACTAAATAAAAATAACCTGCATTTTAAATGATCCTTCTTATTTTGGTAAATTAATTATCATTTTGCAAGGTGTATGTGAACTATATATATA
>JAHKKF010471874.1:0-10286 GCA_019740295.1 Labeo calbasu
TTTATATTTTTATGTCTTAATTTTTAATTTATTTTTTTTATATTTAATTTTATTCCAGTCTTGGTTCTGTTTAGAATCTTATTGCTGTAATATTTTTTTTAAGTGTTACTGAATTGCACTAAAACAGTCCAGTTTGTAATTTTCCCCAAAATTAAAAGGAATTATAATTATTAAATTATATAAGTAATTTTTTTAAAATTAAATAAATAATTTTTTTATGTACATTTTTATTGGTGGTTCTCTTTAGATTCGTATTGCTGTAATTTAGTAGTTTTTTTTAAACATATTACTCAATAAATTTCTTGCCAAATTAGATTTTCCATCTGTAGTTTAGTAAAAAAAAAAAAAAAAAAATTAAATTGTGTTACTGAATCACACTAAAACAGTCCAGTTTGCAGTTTTCCTCAAATCAAAAGAGACAAATAAATAATATAATTAAATTATAAAAGTAATATTTTTAAAATTAAATAAATTAATCAATTTAATTTAATTTTATTCCAATTTTTATTGGTGATTCTTTTTAGATTCTTATTGCTGTACTTTAGTATTTTTTTTAACTGCATTATTGAATACTTTTTTTTTTTTTTTTTTGATTCAAAATTTGATTTTCCATCTATAATTTAGTACATTTTTTTTAACTGTGTAACTGGATCACAATAAAACAGTCCATTTTGCAATTTCCCCCAAAATCAACAGGAAAAAAAGAATGATATAATTAAAGTATACATGTAATATTTTAAAATTTAAATAAATGAATCAACGTTTTAAAAATTATTTATTTTATTTTATTCAAATTTTTATTGGTGGTTCTCTTTAGATTCTTATTGCTGTAGTTTAGTTTTTTTTGACTGTATTACTGAAGTGTTTTTTTTTTTTTTTTTTGCAAAATTAGATTCTTCATCTGTAATTTAGTTTTTAGGGGTTTTTTTTTTTTTACTGTGTTGCTGAATCGCACTAAAATAGTTCAGTTTGCAATTTTCCCCAAAATAAAAAAATGAATAATATAATTAAATTATACAATAAATATTGAGTAATGATGCTGTCAATTCAGCTAAATTATTAAAATATATTAATATTGAAAACAACTGTTTTAAAATGTAAAAATATTTCAATGATATTACTGTTTTTACTTGATCAAATAACTGCAACCTTGGTGAGCATAAGGGACTTGTATAGTATATGTATAGTTGAAAGTAAGGGGTCAAATAGAGGGTAAATGTTCATTAAAACTTACGACTGTTTTGGTGAAAACCAATTAGACTACTCCTCCAGGTTTGACGGCAGCCAGTTGCTCTGAAGAGCTGCCGTGACTGCGCTCTAAGCAGGGATGCCCTCTTTTCTCCTTAAATTTAGCATGCTTTCTTCTTGTTTAATGGAGCAGTTGTTGAGATAGCACTTGCCAGTATATAACAACTATCGGTTCACTCAGTTCATGTCTGCTCGTCTGCGTTTCCAAAGGTGCGGTCCTATTCATCGCTATGGCCGATTAAACTACCAGCAGCCGTCTGCAAATGTACATCTAAAAATAAGCCCTGTTTTTCAATACTTTTTCTACTCCGCAGCGGACTTCAGTGGTGTACGATATGTTTATTGTCGTTCCCCGGACTCCATAACCACAAACTTTGTGAGTTTAGCACCTGCTGAATGTCATGTGGCATCATCCTGGCATGCCGCGTTCTTTGAATTGGCCGATCTTTAGATGATGAAAGCCAGCGCAGGGCGTGTGCGCTCCGTGTTTTGCTTGAGTTTTCTCACACTTCTTAAGTTCGAGTTGTCCAAGAGCTGAACGCACTGGCTGGCACAGCTGCTTCGCTGCACAAAAAGGAGGGGTTTTTGACTTAAACACCAAAGAGAATGTGTTTTGCATACTGTCTTCATTTGATCATGTATGCTAGAGAGGAAATTGTGTTGGTTGGACATTGTCTGGTTCAACAGTATCAAGTTTGCGAAAATATTTCCCAGAAAGCCTTCTCAGAAGTTAATGATATGGTAAAACATCAAACCACACTTTTCTTCAGAATCAGCCCTGGTCCAGTTTCCAATCTGATTCGATGCTCTTCATTTGCTTGAGGACTTGCTCATGGAAATCAAGCCCACCGGGCTCAGCCTTTGAGAAAAGATTGCAAAAAGTTGTCAGAATAATTAATGAACTTTCCAGATTGACGCTAACGATAATGCCTTTCTCCATCTTTAGGCTTACACCAGCGTGTCCAAGGCCTCGCTAGGACTGGCGGATCACAGGGAGCTGGGAAAGATGATGAACACCATCATCTTCCACACCAAGATGGTGGACTCTCTGGTGGAGATGCTTGTGGAGACCTCTGACCTTTCCATTTTCTGGTATGACCTTACATCAGAGAAACAAATACAAAAAAGTGGCTTTGGAAGTCAGTACGAAATCAGAAAATACCCAGCCTAACTGCGTTTTAATTTAGACTGCAAGCTCATAACTCGGGCAAAATATGATTCCTTTTTGCCGTGACGCTGTCGATTCAGCAGTGGCGCAGGAAACGCTGTCTAACGCCAGCTCCGCATTTGGCAGAAGGCATATCTGTTCTCAGAAAGCCATAGCAACTGTCTGTTGTGCCTCTTGTTTTTAGATATTTCTCTTTCATGCTGGGTGGAAAGCGGACAGGGGTGTTCGTTCAACTGATTAGATATGACTGTACCAGACAGCGAAGTGAACTGGCAGCCCACTTTCTCTCTCTTTCTCTGTCTCTGATAGCTTTTACAGCCGCGCCTTTGAAAAGATGTTCCAGCAGTGTCTCGAGCTGCCGTCCCAGTCTCGATACTCCATCTCCTTCCCTCTGCTCTGCACCCACTTTATGAGCTGCACCCATGAGCTCTGCCCCGAAGAGGTGAGTCACACTGACCTGGAATCAGTCCAAAAGGCCCCAAGAGGAGTACATATGACAGATTCACTTAAGTAAACTGGTTTGAGAATATAGATTTGTGAAATTTTTGTAGATATCGGTGAGAATAGTATTCTGAAAAGGGTGAAGCTTTGATTTAATCAAATTGTTGAAATTTGTTAGGATAATATTTGGTGAAAATACAATTATTTGAAAATCTGTTATCTAAGGGTGCAAAAAATCAAAATAATGAGAAAATCACCTTTAAAGTTGTCCAAATGAAGTTTTTAGCAATGCATATTACTAATCAAAAATTAAGTTTTGATATATTTACAGTAGGAAATTTACAAAATATCTTCATGGAACATGATCTTTATTTAATTTCCTAATGATTTTTGGCATAAAAGAAACATCTATATTATCTATATTTATTTATGTATTTTTAGCTATTGCTACAAATATGCCCGTGCTACTTGGTTTTGTGGTCTGGGGTCACATATAAATATAATGTAGTATGTAAATGTAAAAATTGCAGAATAACATGACATTTTTCATGTTATGTATATATGTAATGTAAATAGATCTCTAAATGTATGTATTTCCTCTCAAACTGCTATTTGTAGATTCAAAATATTTAGTCCAAGTAAATAATAATTAGATAAGTAAACACAAATTATTTTATATAATTATTTAAATTTATCTGAACCAATGTAAAGTTAAACAATGTTTTTGTACATGTATTTTTCTCTGCAAAATGTCGTAATATGTGATTCTGCAATTTTCACATTTAAATCGTTTCGAAGTGTTCTGTTCATTCAGGTCATACAATTTGAAGAGATTCATTGAAATGAATGAAACTTACCAGGTCTAACTGTTCTTGATATTGAGCTAAGAGCTTAAAACTTCCATCAGTGCCATATTCATGAGGTTTAATTAAAATAATATTTTTAACACAGATATTTTAAATAAATGGGCATTTTTAGGTTCATATAATCACTTTTATTAACTATTATGTAGGGCTGCCCTCTAATAGTAAACTAACCGTTAGTCGACGAGAAGAGGCTTGGCTGACCAAAATTTTATTAATTGCTTAGTCGCAAAACAAAATTCACGTAGAAAAAAGTCTTGCAGTCTGTGATAGACAGATTGTTAACGGCTGGTCTATGTGGTAATATATACATTTTGCAGGACATCCAAATGCTCGCCTGTCATTCATTGACCTTAAATATGGTTTTTCATCTGAAAGATGCAGAGTGTGGAAGCTGAACAGTAGCGCGCTCACTGCATGACAGATGGAGGTGCCTGTGCGGTCAGTTGCTCTTAAAATACTCTGTAATTTTTGGTCATACAGATAAAAGTAATAAATCTTTCGAATCTGTAAAGGCTCTACGTTTATTTGTGTGCACTCACAATAACAACGAAACATTGCGCTTTTGTAAAATAGTTAAAGCACACAGGATGCACTTTCTGTTGTCTCGGCCTCTGTTAACTTGAAACTTGCCTTTTACAGACATGAAAGATATATCTATAGAGAGTGAAATGTCTACTTTTAAATTGATGAATTCAAATCGAAAACAGATATTCTCAAATTATGTAATCCATATGAAACATGCATACAGCCGCATCAATACTGTCTGTGGACATAATGAGTGTGTCGCCAACTTCATTTCTTACGGCAAAAACAAAGAAAGCACTAGTTTATCAAAAAATTACTAAAACGTTAATGCAGTTTCCTTGCTGTTTTTCCCTGACAAATTCATAATTATTAAATCTACTGGTGTGCAAGCTTTTTTTGCGTGCCCTTATTAGGTTATGTAGGCAATTAAAGGCTCATTATTCTGATTTATATGGCTTATTAATAAACAACTATTAGTCGACTAATGCTTAAAATGTATGACTACCAGTTGACCTGAAAAATCTTTAGTTGAGGGCAACCCTACTATTATAAATCAGTTGACAGCTAATTTATTTAATTTGTTCAAATTATATATTCTATTTGGCTTGTCTTGAAATCTCCGGTTTAGTTTCTATGCAGACTCTGTGTTTTTGGAAAAACTGCGTTTTATGTGTCTGTGAATGTCCCCTAGTGAATATGGTCAGTGTTACTTTTGAGAAGAGGAGTTTGGAAAAGATCTTTTCTCTTCTCCGTCGGGTCTCGCCACGGCTTAGCCGCGACCCATGCGAGGGTTCAGGATGGAGTCGTACTGTGAATCCGGAAGGCTCCGAGAGTTTACTAGAGCTGGAATGTCCCAACACGCGGCATTGAGCGCTGTGGTCCATGTATCAGGATGTGTACAGAAAACCAAATGCTGAAAAGCATGATTTATTAAATCTGTAATTGAACCATACGCCGGTGCAGCTACCCAGGCTCCCCGGGGGCATATGGAAGCCCCTCCGCACACACGAGGAGCACAACAGATTCCTGTTTCCCCCCCGCCGGTATACGGCCGGCACATTCACCAAGTGTTTGTTCCTGCCAAACACCATACCCTCCAATATCCAATTTAATTTGGTAAATAAACCCACATTTTCACTTCTAATTGGCGGACAAACGGCACCAAAACAAACAGCACAACGAGAGTTCTCATGTCATTGCAGGGCCTGAACATTGAGCTGTCTGAGAGCACTTAGAGGAATAAAAGAGATTTATTGAGCCATAGAAGGCTTGGGTTTCCCTTATTTAAACATGAAACTCCCTCTCTCAGCATGTCTCTGAAATGGTCTTCCTCCTATGTCCACTCCACACAGCTTTGGACAGCTGCAAGCTTTATTTATGTTGGAAAAGCACTAAAAGTTTCCAAGAATATTTCCATCCTCGCTCAGAAAACTTTTTACAGCGGTTTAGAGAAACAACAGAAGATCACGGCGCTTCAGCAGAGGTTAGCCTCAGCATCACGTCGGATAGATGTGTTATTTCCAACCTGCACCGTCTCAGAGTCTTCCCCTCAGATGCCCACGAAAAGCGAGGCAGAATATTCGGGTTTGGAACCACTCGTCAAATATGAGTCGAGCCACCAAAGCTTAAAATGCCACTTTTTGTTAGTCATGAAGAAGGACCGGCCTACTTCGGGATGTTTGGGTTTTGCCAAAACGGTGCAGGAGCGGAGGGTTCAGCTCCACACAAGGGCAAAGGTTGTTTTGCATTAGTAATTTAGAGAGTATGCACTGTTTGCTCTAGGGAGGGAGTTGAGGCAACGAGACCAGTTGGGCCATAACAAAGAGCCTCACTTACCCATGGACGGGTCACAAACAGCACCTCACTGTGAGCCAGAATCACCTGAGCAGCTTATGTTGGAGTAGTTTCAGCCTCTGACAGCATGCCCATGGATCACTCATGCACCATTTTTTTTTTTTTTTTTTAGATAGAGTCAACAGTTTATGGTGTGCTGACAAATAAGGTGTTTCTCCACCCTGGTCTAAATAATTCAAGTTTGGGGTCAATTTTTGAAATATTTTTGAAAGAAGTATATTATGAACAGCAATGCTGTATTTACTTGATTAAAGATGCAGTTCTATCATGACAACTCTCGGAAGGTTATAGCATGGTAATAGTCATGATAGTGGATCTGCTATGCTGCTGCAAAACAAATACAGGAACTTGCTACTTCCAATACTAGGGCTGTCAGTTGATTCAAAATTTTAATCTAATTAATTACATGATGTTTCGAGTAATTAATCTAATTAATCACAAAATAAATTTGACTGAAAATACCCACAAAAGATTATTTAAAGCTATTTGTGTATTAAATGAGAAAGTATCAAGTAGACAAATTGCAAGTTGTAGCTTTAGAAAGAAATATCCCTTTAACGTTTTTATTATTATTATTATTTGTAATGAAATGATACTCTAAATAAGAAACTATATTTGCCAGCAGGTGGCGGTAAATGTCTATATGAGTCATTCATTTGATTTCGTTAAAGTAAATGGCTCTCTTTATGAATGGGCCTTTGAATCATTGATTCACACGATTCGTTCAAAACTCAGATTCATTTAGAAACAAAACACCATTGTGTTGCAACAGTTCTGCTATGGTTTCAAAGGTAATGTTTTCTGCAAAAATTGAGCAGAAACACATAATATTGTGTTTAAAATGTAACAATATCAGACGACTTATTTACTGAACTCTTGTATAAAATCACATTTTAGCTTGTGATAGATCAAGACAAAATCAGCACTGGTGTCATATTGCTCTTGCTGCCCATGTGATATCATGTGATATGAATAAATATGAAACAACAACTCATACAGGAGTATTTTTGCCCCAATATCTTGAATTTTAGGGTATAACTGCATTTATGGAGTTGTTGCTCTGCATTATATTTGTCAACAGTCAGCTGTATGAAATATATATATATACGTTATTTTTTCGTAACTAAATAATTAAATTAACGTTTTAAGCTGACAGCTCTAATAATAACCCGTAGCAGATCTAAACAGGTGGAGCTGGGGAGGTGGAGGGTGTGAAATGCTTGCATATGGTAAATGCTAACCAGTCATTTGAATGTTGCTGTGTATGCAACATGAACCAATCAGCTTGTGCCAAGCTGTTTAACGCAGTGCATAACGTTTGCATTAAGGACCCATCAGCTGGCGCCATCTAGAGTTTCATGACAGAACTTGCCATTAAAAACAGGATTATAGTGAAATAGTATTACAGTTAAAAAATATCTTTTTTCCATTTTATAGTTTAAAATGCAATTCCTGTGATAGCAAAGCTGAAGAAAAAAGTTCAAGAGAACCGCATTAATTTCAAAATCTGATTTGCCTGCTCCTAAACACCACTCAAAATCTGTTTTTGCTTGCATTATGCATCCATTGGCCCCATCTGGTTTAATTGGGTGGTTCATGGGCAGTATAAAACCCTGTTTACAGATGGTTTTAACAGGTGGCCAGTTGCCATATTATTTACAGCTGATACCAAAGGTAAAGGATATGTTTTCTGTTCCAATAGCAGAACCAAATAGAACTGCAATTCAGTTTGGTGCCACTAGTTGTGCAAAAATGACACTCTTGATGCATTGACACCTTCACACCTATATTTAGCACTGCCCATACTATATGTACGCTGCAAAGTGAATCTTTCAGTACCTCGTACTGAAAATCAAAAGTCTAGCTTAACATTAGGGTTGTGCTGAGGGAAGTGTCCTCTAATGTCTCCTTGTCTGTCCCTCCCTGCAGAGGCACCACATCGGAGACCGCAGCCTGTCCCTTTGCAACATGTTCCTGGACGAGATGGCCAAGCAAGCCCGCAACCTCATCACAGACATATGCACGGAGCAGTGCACCCTGAGCGACCAGGTCAGTGACGCACACACACGCTTTCAGTGCTGCCAAAACACAGAGGGACTTTCGGGAGTTCTGGAATTTTCCATGTCATATCTGGGATTTTAACAAACTTAACTGGGTTTACAAAGAGTTCTGCAAATTCACAAGGAATGTTCCATTCCATTGCAATATGATCACAATGAAATTAAGCAGTGATTGATTTCCTGGACACAGTTGACAGCACCAGTTCGATGACATAAAGACAGCTTTAATGAATAAACGTACTCTTATCCCACTCTGGTGAGTGTAACCGTAATGTTGTAAGCTAACAAGACAGCAGTTCATAAGTCACTTCCCGCTTTGCTCTTGTCTGGACTGTGGAAGTCACATTTACAGGAATTACAGTTTTGAGGTCAACATCAAAGCCATTTTTCTTCTGTAATCTGACATGTATTTAAGTGAAATGAGACAATAAGTTGACAAAGACTTGGGGTAGGTCTTGATTTTATCTATCAGGATGGTGAAAAGTGGATGTTACAGGTGTTTGGTGAGAGGTGTTGAAAAATTTAGGAATTTTGGATTTGTGTTAAACAAAAAGGAGAGTTATTTCAGAGGCAGAGCAGCTTAATGCATTTTAAACACAAAGTCTGAAAAATTCAGTTTGTTTTAATTACTATATGCAAAACTGTTATATGTATTAAAAATAAGGATGACGGTATCACAGAATCATTTCTTAGTTCATTTCAAGGCAAGTGATTTAGTCATTTAAGAACCACTGTGACCAGTTCATAGATTCAAACTGAAAACTCATGTGTTTTAAACTCTCTTGAGTGATTCATTAGGAAGAATCAACTCTTAAGATTCATTTGCTCATGAGACAGGCTACACTGGCAGTCCTGCATATTTCTGCATGCAGGCAGCAAAAAAAAAGTAACTAAAATATAGATATTTATGGGCTTTATTATTTCTCAACACCCAATCTTTCATTACATCAGATTGAGGCTGCAGGCTCACAACTCAAGCTCACATTTTCTTTTGCCATGGATTTTATTTTTAGTATGTCATAAATCATTCTGGTATTTTTAAGAAAAATGTTGCAGTACACTCTAAACGCACATATTTATTGTTATTTAAAATAACTTGCAATGATGAATTGTGCACCATATTACCAAAAACTTGCATTAAGAAATTAAGTAGGGTCGATTTTGATTTCATGTTGACTTTAAAAAGGATCTTTTTCCTGTTGCTCTTCTGCACAGCTACTGCCAAAACATTGTGCCAAAACCATCAGTCAGGCCGTGAACAAGAAGTCGAAAAAGCAGACGGGGAAGAAGGGCGAACCGGAGAGAGAGAAACCTGGTGTTGAGAGCATGAGGAAGAACAGACTCCTGGTCACCAAGTAAGGATGAATCTAGTCAAGCACTTGTTGCTCATATTTAATGCAGTCTGGGTCATATTTTCTGTAATTCATGGTTTTCATCGATGAGGGCATGTCTGCATCCCTATTAGATCTCACCAGTAGAGAATCACTGTTTTAAACAAAACCCCGCTGGAGGCCTTCATCGTATTATCCTCCCATACGGCAGACATTCAAACAGATCCTCCTTATAATATAAAATGGATTTATCCTAAAGCCTGTCATGGTCACACATGAGCAGTAGTAACAGTATTGGAGTGGTGTGGCCTCATGGTGAGCAGCACTATTGTGCTGGTTAAGCTTTCCCTGTCTGACTGTAATCTGAAGGAAATTAGTTTTTAAGGCTGTTGTGTTTTTTCTTTTTTTCTTTTTTTTTTCTCCCCCAGTCTGGACAAACTGCACACTGCTCTGTCAGAGCTCTGCTTCTCCATCAACTACGTTCCCAACATGATGGTCTGGGAGCACACCTTTACCCCACGCGAGTATCTGACCTCCCACCTGGAGATCCGCTTCACTAAGTGAGTAGAACTACCATTCTGATACCAATACACAATAATCTAAAATAGGGCAGGGTGATATGACTAAAATATGCTGGTATGAGTACATTTATTAGGTAATACATTTCTGGAAATTCTGTTTAAAAAGAATGTATTATGTAATATAACCATGGCGAAATGTCTTTTTTTGTAGAATCCAGTTCACTAAATAAAAAAGTTCAGGCTGTACTGGTTGCGTGTGTGTGTGTGTGTAT
>JAHKKF010471878.1:0-12600 GCA_019740295.1 Labeo calbasu
TGGAGCGGTTGAGAAGGTCGTCATTATACAGCAAAGTCCCTATAGTCTTTGTTATACAGCACGAGAGCGGCCTCTAGTGGCGGAAATCACTGACAGCATGTGCCGTTTGTTTAGACACGTGACACTGCGCCCTGAACAGAGCGTGACTTCAAAGGCGGCTGTGTACTGTAGGGTATGTTTTCATGTCATTACTAAGGGATGAATTTGTTGACTAGATGCTGCATTAGTGGAGAAAGGACAGCAGTATACTTTTTCTCATTTGGTGTCTTGTAAACCGCCACTTGAATTGAACGCGACGCGTCCAGTGTGTGTAATACCAGATAGCAGCGAGTTCTTGTAGACACGTCACTGCACTTTTGCCCGTTGTGTGACTAACATATTTTTATATTTTGATTAGATAACCACAAATGTTCTAGAATAGAAGCAGTTAAATTGTGAAAGTACACAATATCCATATGTATGCAATTTTAATACTGTAGCCTTTGTGTACATATTTACAGATGGCCATCTTTAGCTTAATTGTTGATGTAATGGTAACACTTTACAATATGAGTCCATTTGTAACATTAAGATTGATAAAAGCTGTAGAATAAAAGTATTGTTTTTTTGTTAGACTGTTAATTTCAGCATTTACTGATATATTTTTTTAAATTGTAGTTGCTTTTGTTAACATTTATGAACAATGAACTAACTGTAATGACCAATATATAATATATATTAATATTTTTATTCATTTTCAAAGTATGGTTCAGTAGGCTACTTTCTTTTCTTTTTCTTTCTTTTTAATAGTAGAGCACTATTTATTTTCCATTCAGTATCCCAGTAATATAAGGGCAAGTGTGGCAGAGGCGGAAGTACCAACCCAGTGTTTACAAAGCAACGTGCAAAGAAAGTCAAACCCCCCTTACAAAAAACTGAAAATGACCAATCGTTTCACTGGATAAGACCCTTATTCCTTGACTGGGCTCATGTAGAGCCGCTTGAAGCTGCACTGAAACTGCAATTTGGGCTTTCAACCCATTGATCCCTATTGAAGCCCACTATATGGAGAAAAATTAATTTCTTTTTGACTGAAGAAAGAAAGACATGAACATCCTGAATGACATGGGGGTGAGTAAATGATCAGGAATCCTTTAATTCACAAATCTTAATCGGCACCGACCAAGTAAATTTCAGTGTGTTTATCACACAAAGTCTGGAGTAAATATGACAGAATTTGCTTTTTGGGTGAACTGTCTCTTTAAAGAACCTATAATCCTGCTTGGCTCACCACACCAAACACTGTTTGCATGTACAATTACAGTTTAGCTCAAAATATTTGCACAGTTTACCACAGCACTGAAGTGTTTGACTCAAGTTGTGCTGTAATAGCTGGAGAAATAAAGTCAAGCGCAACGTGTGAGCGTCTACAAGAGGACGACAGCCACGGCTTGAAGTTTTTAATGTCACTAGATGTCTCAGTGTCTAAGGAGATTATATCCTCCTTTGATGAAATGCCACCCTGTGTGTTTGAGAGAGAGACAGAGAGAGGGAGAGTGTAATGGAAAGAGCGAAGGGGTTAGAGGAGGAAGGGTGGAGGCAGGGAAGCAGCACTGTTTACATAGATGCCAGAAAGATGAAGGCAATATCAAGCAGACAAGAGATCCAGGAAAGTGTGTTTGGGGTAAAGACTGAGATGAGGAAAAGACGGATGGAAAGAAAGGGTGAAGGGGGAAAGGGAGGTACAGGAGATGGGGGGGGAGGGTGCGAGGAGGCAGCTGGTTTGATTACGGGATTATACAGCAGTGACTCCCCACTGACCTCCCGAAAACACTCCCTGTTTTTCTGTAACACACCAGAAAGCTATTAAACTAAAAACCACATGGTGCAACACACAATGGAATTAAATTAGCAATATCTTGCATATCATTTCTGTTATATTCCAATAATCACCAAGGCCAAACAAATAACAGCAATTATGGTAAAATGACAAGTAAATGATCTTAATTACTGCAAACAGCCACAACTAGTGCAGGGGCAACACACTATGGTTACTCAACATCTAAACAAAACTAAACAAAACATTGATTTAAATGATTAATGTAGCTTACAGCAGGAAAATATTATTAGTCATGCTGATTAAATCAACACATTCGGGCGCCCACAGAGGATAAGTCAAATCACCAGTTTGTGTGTGTGTGTATATATGTGTGTTTTTGCTTTGGAGTTTGTTTAATAATTGTGTCTATGATGTCTGACATAAGCAATCAGTGGAAAGAGTGGAATATGAAAAATCAGGAGGACAGTCAAGATATTTAAAATGTTATGAAAGATTTCTGTTTGCAACTGTTTTCAATATTAATGATAATATAAATGTTTCTTGAGCACCAAATCAGCATATTAAAATGATTTCTAAAGGATGTGACTGCTGCTAAAAATTCTAATTTGCATCACAGGAATACATTTGGAAATTAAACAACAAAACAATTATTTTAAATTCAGATCATATTTCATGATATTACAGTTGTTATATTTTACTACAAAATATCCTTAAAACTAGATACATTTATTTGATAAGACAAAAAATCTAATCTTCTGAATTAAATTTATTTTATATCCTCACTGACAAATTGTTTTTGTCAAAATTTATAAAATGTACACTAACAGTCAAGATTTTTAATGTTTTCAAATAAGTCTTTTCTGCTCACCAAGCCTGCATTTATTTGATCCAAAGTACAGAAAAAAATGTAAAATTTTGAAATATTTTACTATTTTAAATAACTGTTCTCTATTTAAATATATTTTAAAATGTAATTTATTCCTGTGATCATAACTAAATTTTTACTCCAGTCTTCAGTCACATGATCCTTCAGAAATCATTCTAATATGCGGATTTGCTGTTCAAGAAATATTATTATTAGTATTATCATTATTATCAATATTTATAACAGTGGAGTACATTTTTTTCAGGATTCTTTGATGAATAGAAAGATTTATTTTTATATATTTATTATCTGAAACAAAAATCTTTTGTAACATTATACACTATACCATTCAAAAGCTTGGAGGCAGTATATATATATGGTTTTGGGGGGAAAGAAATTATAGCAGTTGATACTTTTATTTAGCAAAGATGCTTTAAATTTATCAAAGGTGATGATAAAGACATTTAAAATGTTACAAAATGTTTGTATTTCAGATAAATGCTGTTCTTCTGAACTTTACATTCATCAAAGAAACCCAAAAAAATTCAACTCAGCAGTTTTCACCAAAATAATAAATGTTTTTTTGAGCAGCAAATCAGAATATTAGAATGATTTCTGAAGGATCATGTGCCTTGAGTAATGATGCTAAAATTTCAGCTTTGATATCACAAAAATAAATTACATTTTAAAATATATTCAAATAGAAAACAGTTAATTTAAATAGTAAAAATGTTTCAAAATTGTAGTGTTTTGCTGTTCTTTGGATCAAATAAATGCAGGCTTGCTGAGCAGAAGAGACTTCTTTACAAAACATTAAAATTCAAAATCTTTTGACTGGTAGTGTCTGTTTAAAACAAGCAATAAATAAATAAATAAATAAAATGAAAACAAATGAAGGCACAATTTCCTAATATATTATTTTCTTTTACATTTAGATTTTAGGTGCAATTATCTTGTTTATTAAGATGTTTCAATATTTTTCTGGAAAACAAGATCAAAATGCTAGTTATGAAGATTTATAAGTGCAGGCACAAATACAAATAGAGCCACTGCATATACTTAAACATACAGCCTTTCGCTTAAAAGCATATTAAGAGCTGTACGGTAGATTTCAAAGAGGGCAATTTTCCATTTCTTTCATCTGAAATAATTTTCCTTTCAGCCATTCAAAGCCAAGACCTGAACTCAGCGAGTTTTTCCTCTTTCTCTTTCTCCTGTTCAATCACTCGTCTGTCATTCACCACCCTCCATTTCTCCATTCCACTTGAGTGTTTTGTTATCTGCTCTTTCTCAATCTGTTTTCTTCTTTTTCTTCCTCTACACATTCCCCAAACCCATCCTTTCTCCTGCCTTCATTGTATCTCTCTCTATTCCTCTCTCAGACCCTTTTAATCTTTTATAATCCAGCTCACTTACCCACTCTAAAGTGAACTTTATTTTAGGCTTGTTTTGCATAGGGGGATCGTTGGAAAAAAACTCAGTATGTCTGTGTTTTGTGCAATTCTAGCTGGGGTCGAAGAAAAACATGCAAATAGCTTCTACCAGCTCACAAAAACAAGAAATAAACAAACAGACCTCAAAGGTCCCTACAGTATAGGGTTTTCAGGTTTCACTACCTGATACATGCACATGCTCACAAATTCTCACAACAGCAGCTCACACATTTGACACGCTTCTAAACTGAAATTACAAATCTAGCATGACCAAAACAGACCCAAGGTCTCAAGGGCCTCCGTTCATGTGTTTCTGCACACAAAAAAACAGTGAAATGCTTCAATGTGTTTGCCCTTCATAGTTGAAATTAGTCACCTGGAAATACATTTCTACCCCCATCAGCCAAGAGCTACTCAACTACAGGCACTTACACACACGCACACAAACACAATATATGCTCAAACAAGCCCAGATGTAGGCATAAACATTGTGGATGCCTGCATGAACGAATATTAAACCATCCAAATACACACACAAAATCTTGGGTACTGGTTTGACAGCTGATTACTGTGCTCCGTTTGTTTCCAAAGCCAGGCTTCCCCTAAGGACGTCTTATTACACTCAAAGTAAAGTAGAACAGAGAGAGAGAGAGGGAGAGAGAGAAAGCATGCAAGATAAGAGGGCTGTCCGTAATCCTCTATTAAACTACATTTACCAATGTACACACACTTTCATTTTGGCATTCATGCAACTTCCCTGAGACCAGCACAGTTTTGGTTACACCTCAAATGTGCATTTTTGTACATTACATCATTAGAGAATAGCTAAATAAACTAATCGCATAAATAAGCACATCTGCCTTGCTTGGAGAATAACAAGATAAAAGCGACATTGAGTTTCAAACTATGTCATCTCATCCTACAGACAATGAGCTGCGCTCATTAGGAAACTGTGACTGCTGTGAAGCGGAATACAAAGGAATTATTTAATAGGAAATTCCTTCAACTTAACCTTCCATTTCCCATAGGACATCAAAACTCTGATTAAATTGTGCAATGCGGAAAAAAGCCACTCAGTCATAAGTAGCGTGGGTTTATTTGTAGCAATAGCCAATAATACATCAATTGATCAATCCTACCATAAATATATCAAAACCTAATTTTTGCTTAGTAATATGCATTGCTAAGAGCTGTATTTGGACAACTTTAAAGGCGATTTTCTCAATATTTCGGGTTTTTTTGCACCCTCAGATTCCAGATTTTCAAATAGCTGCGTCTCGGCCAAATACTGTCCAATCCTAACAAATCATACATCAATGGAAAACGTATGTATAAATCTCAATTTCAAAAAATGTATGCTTATGACTGGTTTTGTTGTCCTGGGTAACATATTTAAACTATTTAACCCAACAGAAAAAGATGGAGGGCAATGGAAAGCAAGGAGGGAAAAATGAATGAGGAATGAAGAGCAAAAGGGGGATGGAAACAGAAATGTGCTTTCCTCAGAGGAGAGAAAGAGAGAATTTTACCAGAGGGTAACTAAGCTGTCTAACACTGCAGTCTTACAAACTCCCCAACCTACACACACACACACAAACTGCCAGATAAGGCAAAAAAACACAGAACAAAATCAGCAATATTGTTTAAGTCGAGCAGGAGTGATAAATAAACACAAAACAGCCACGAAGCCCCACACATCATGTTAAATTTACCATTTTAGTTACCTTGTCTGTAAATAACAAATCACCATTTATAGCCTTTCAAAAGCTACAATTATCTACACTTCCCAGCAATGCAATCAACAACATTAGCCATTGTGGCCAAGCAGCGCTCTCTGCAGCACTTACACACTCTCATGTTACCACTCAGACTCCTGTTACAGTACCTGCTAATGCCAGTAGAAATCATTCCAGCATAAAGTCATTTACATTGATCGCTAAATGTCTTTACAGAGAAAAATGCAAGTCAAGGGTCAGCTTTCTCTGAAGATATCTTCTATTCTTTCTATTTTTCTTCTTACATAGGCTCTCCATACTGACACATTGCCTTCAGCAATATTTCATAATAGAGCACTGCAGAAAAGAGTTAGCAAAACCAATTTGACCTGATTTGATTTCATCCTTATGACCTTAATAGCCCTTGCCTCATTTCCCCATTTCTCCCTCCCTTCTTCTCCCTTACATCTTTTCCTCCCCCCTCTTGGTCTTACCAGTTACGGTGACCACCATCGGGGCCACCAGTGGTCGGTTGTTGTCCAGTTTCCGGCTGAGCCGGATTTCCCCACTCGTGTGGTTCAACAACAGCAGGTGCAGCTCATTCCCGCGGTCTATGGTGTAGTAGAGACGATCCGAAACATCTGGGTCATGAGCTGGAACTCGTCCAATAACCCCACTTGGGAAGGTGTTGGATCGATTAGATACAAAGTTGTTAAAGATGATTTGAAAGTCTTGCATTTGGGGCCCATTGTCATTCTGGTCAACCAGTTTGATGCGCACTGTGGCACGGCTGACTAGTGGTGCTGATGTGGCCTGGACAACAATTACGTACTCATTCCGTGTTTCATAATCAAGGTCAATTAAAGAAGTGAGTTCTCCTGAAAAAATGTCCATTTGGAAGATCTCTGGAATGTTTCCTTCCACAATCTGATACATAATCTGAGCATTTGGGCCCTCATCTGGATCAGTCGCTGTAATTTGAGCTACGACGGACCCGACGGCACTATTCTCCTTGACTAGAACCTCAAAATCATCAGCTGGAAACACTGGGGCATTGTCATTGACATCCATGACACTGACTTGAATGTGCACAGGTGTACGCTGAGGCGGAACACCGCGATCCACGGCGAATGCAGTCAGCTCGTAGAAGGGAACACTTTCGCGGTCAAGCCTCCTGACGGTCCGGACTATTCCCGAGGTTGGTTCTATGGTGAAATCACCATCACCGTCCTCTCCATTCTGGAAGGTATACTGGACACGGCCATTGGCGTGAGCATCACGGTCAGTAGCGGAGATTTGTAGGACACTAGTGAAAGGTGGAGCATCCTCACTGACTCCACCCTGATATCTGGGGCTCAGAAACTGAGGTGCGTTGTCATTTACATCATTAACGTTGACCTCCACATAAGTGGTGTCAGATTTCTGAGGGATTCCATTGTCACGTGCAGTGATGGCAAGCGTGTAAGTCATTTGGTCTTCGTAGTCAAGCTCAGCTTGAAGTGTGATCGCTCCGCTTGCAGGATCGATACGGAACTGTGGAATGTTGTCCTCCAGGTAGTACGTGATGCGGGCGTTTTCTCCAACATCATCATCTGTTGCGCTTATGACCACCACAGTGCTGCCAGGAGGCCGGTCTTCATTCACACTTACTGAATAATGAGCACTTTGGAACACAGGGCGGTGTGTGTTGGCATCTGTAATATTGATGTGCACCTGACAGGTGTCATGGAGAGTTCTGTCAGAGGCAGTGACTGTTAACACATAGCGACGCTCCTGTTTGTAATCCAAAGGCAGTGCTAGAGAGACAAGTCCTGCACCACTGGCTGTGCTAATGGCAAAGCGATTACGTGTGTTTCCACCTGTGATCTGATACGTGACGGCGCTATTTACATCACGGTCAACTGCGGTTACGCTGACCACGCTTGTTCCAACAGCCGCATCTTCATTAAGTCTGACGTAATACTCTTTTTGTAGAAACTCTGGTCGGTTATCATTAACATCCATTACGGTGATCGTAACACTAGCTGTGGCGGAAAGAGGTGGGGCGCCGTAATCTCGAGCTTCAACACCAAAGAAGTAGTGCTCTACTGATTCACGGTCAAGTTCTGAGCTCACCGTGACCCAACCAGTGGCAGCATTGATAACGAATGGTGTATCCGTGCCGGTTCCTGTTAAGCGGTATTCTAGGCGTGCATTATCACCATTATCTGTATCAATAGCTTGTATGTGTAGAATGGAGTGACCGACTGGAGCGCTCTCCAGCACTGTAGCCTGGAAAGGTGTGGAGACAAAGATTGGTGGATTATCATTGACATCAGTAACTTGCACACTTACAATTCCAGTGTTGTTGGAAAGAGGTGGGCGGCCATTGTCTTGAGCCCGCAGTCGTAGCGTGTACTCCCGTTCTGTTTCAAAGTCCAGTGGTGCAACCACCTGGATTTCTCCAGTAACGCTGTCAATCGCAAACTGTCCTCGGCTGTTCCCGCTGATTATGTTGTAGTGCACAGCAGCATTCCCATCTTTATCCTGATCCGAGGCGCTGACTCTGAGGATTTCAGAATGTGGTCGGACATCTTCTCGAACTGCAACAACATAGCGCTTTTGACTGAATTGTGGAACGTTGTCGTTCTCATCCAACACAGTGATATGGACACTAACGGTAGCCGACCGAGGCCCCGGCTCTCTCCCCTGGTCGCTTGCTTCCACCAACAAGGTATAACGTTCATTTGCTTCTCTGTCAACAATGCCTCGTGTTGTGATCAACCCTGATCGTGGATCGATCTCAAACGCAGCACGTGCAACAGCTGCACTTTCTCCAATAAATCTGTAGCGTATGTTAGCATTCGCAGGCGAGTCGAGATCGGTTGCACGCAGCTGCAGGATAGGATAGCCCTCTTCTACGTTTTCTCGAATGGTCTCGCGGTACTCGGTTTGCTCAAACACAGGAGAGTGATCGTTACGATCAGCCACAGTGATGGTCACCATAGTTGTTCCAGAAAGGCGTGGTGAGCCGTGGTCTGTGGCAGTAACTCGGAAGTAGTGCAGGTCCATGTGTTCTCGGTCCAGAATGTGTGTGGTGGTGAGAAGGCCTGTAATTGGGTCGATTTGAAAGTAATCCATGGACCTGCTGTTCATTAAAGGGGCCATGCTGTAACTGAGTCGGCCTGCCTCACTGGCATCAGGGTCCTCAGCTGTCATAGCTATGACTGAGGTACCAGGAGGCTGGTTCTCAGCAACCTGAACCTGGTAGTTATACTGGGGGAAATGGGGCTGCCTATTAGCAGCTCTGCGGGAGCGCCCAACAGGAGGGACACCTGTCTGCTCTTCGTTGTACTCTTGCTGTTCTTTTGCTTTTTGTGTATTTCCCACCCCATCTAGACTATGTTGAAGCTCATTTTGTTCAGCCCACGTTCCCTCTTTGTTTTCATCGCTTTCTCCGTCTGACTGAGAGGTGCCATTGCCTTGACCTTTTTCTTTTTCGCTCAGCAAATTTGTCTCTTCTAACACTGCTTCTTCCTTTGTGTCTTCTGCAATCACCCACTCCATGCTTTCCTCCCTTTCTCCCTCTAAAGGCTGTCTGTCACCCTCCCCCTTCCCCTCCCCTTGCACCCCGCCCTCTATTTGTCCCTCCCTCCTACCGCACTCAGTCGCGGCTTCCAGCTGCTCCTCTTGCTGACTGACACCCTCAGCTTGTAATGACACCCGTTTACCGGATTTTAATTGCGGCCGCGTGGCTCCCCCATCGGCGGTTAAGCTGTCATAGTCACCACACTCTGCATGCGCACTGGAGCAGGGATAACGTGAGCTTTGCTCTCTTATAAAGTCGCGCTCTTCACTGTCAGAAACATTTTGGGTTTCATTTGCATTTTGCTCGCCAGGACTGCTGTTGTTGTTGTTCTGGTGGTGGTTATTATTAGGACTTTTGGCGCAGTTGTTGTTATTATTACTGTTCCGATTTCTCAGCAACAAACTTTCAGGAAAGTCACTCGAGTAAGCGAACTCATGCACGGAGTTTGGCGCTGTCCACTGAGCGGGTGCTGAATCTTGTCGCCTGCCTCGTGTGTGAATGTGTGAGTCACGAAAACGTTTAGGAAAGTTAAGCTCGACTAAGAGGTAGATATGTGATGCATTATGACCCCTGGGAGAGCCCGTAGCAGATGATTCAGAGTTGTGCCCATCGCCGATATACAACTGAGCAGCGCTGATTCCAGTTGATCCACTATAATGAGCCTTTCCGTCATCAAAGCGAGTCCCCGTCCTGACCCAGGCAGTGCGTTTGAATTCACAAGTAGACTTTTGTGAACTATTCCGATCAGACTTTGCATGCACAAATTCTACTTTTGAGTTGTTATCTGAAAATGTGTTTGTATTTTCTCTTGCTCGCCTTCCACAAACAGCGTAGCGCCTCAGAGAGGTGTTGAACCGGTGCCAGTTACTGCTGTGCCAGTCTGGATACCTTTCAGAACAACCTGTGATCCGGTGTGACTCGAGACAGCTGCTTGCTTCGCTTCCAAGCCCTAGAGAGAGCTGCGACTCGCACGGTTCCGAGCACCCGCGGGTATTCCTAATGCCTGACCCGATCCAGCTCTCTCTGGTAAGATCGATAACATTCAGGGGGCCTGAAAGAGGACGGTCCGCTGTCGCTTTGTACAATTTATTGGCGTCCGAAACCACATTAGAATAAGAATAGGCTTTTAATAACGGCCGACTTGGTGTCTTGGCAGCGGCAAACTCCCGTTTTGGGTGACATGGGCAGTGGTTAGGCCTGGGTTTGCTATCCACGGTTCTACAGTTATCCAGCACGCTTTGTGCAATGACCCTGTCCGTGCGGAGGCGCGTCTGTGGCCCCGAGTGCGTTTTAGTCCTTTGTATAGTCCTCTTTTTGCCATACTGAACCAGAGAGGCGAGAACACGAGAAACAACGCCCTTCTCTCCACTGCCACCGTTACTCCAAACAGGCTGTTGATGACAGCGTCCGGTGTGCGCCGCCGGTTCTGATATCCATGCACTAGAATTCCGGTAATCCGGACCTGAGGGGGTTCCCAGTGCACAGGACCGTAAGCATTGCGATCCCCGTCCACGCGACCGTTCCGTCCGTGCTGGGTGGATCTTCCAGTCGCCCCCAGCCAAAGCCCCCGTTACCGTTCTGTCGGGCAGGCTGGTGATTTGAGCGTCTCCGGGGGCTGGGTGGGTGCACAGGGAGCGGCAGAACGGCCCTGCTGCACTCCCCGGGATAACAGTGAACAAAGAGCTGAGGAGAAGGAGAAACAACAGCGGCGAAAGCGAGCCCAAGTCCAGTAGCAGTGCAGCCATTAGTCTGGTGAAATCCTTTCTCTCTCTCCCCCCTTTCTCCCCTCTCTCTGAACCGAAGTGTCTCTCTTTCTTTCTCCAAACGCCGGCTAAGTGGCCAGCTCATCCACCACCGCCCGACTCCTTCCGCCGTGCTCCCCGGTCGCTCGGTGATCCCGGGAAGCTCGCATCTACTCTCGGTGTTTGGTAGAGCTCCGGCTAGCAGCGGCACGAGCGCAGCATCTCTCATTCACATCCAACATGGCTCACAGCGAACCCGGTGCTACCCTCACTCCTCCCCCTCTCGCTTCTTTCTTTCTCTCCTCTCTCTCTCGCTCTCTCACTATCTGAGACGGGAATGGTTCGTTCCAGTGTGCGCAAGGCTGTTTCCTCACTCGGATGACGCCATGTCCACCGCTGGAGAGATGCTATACATCCTATCAATATCAAAGAGAAAACAATAGAATAAATTAGATATGGAACATGGAAATGGAATAGAATTTATATTTAATGAATATTCAATAAATCCATACATTTCATTTAAATTACATAATGCATTGCTTTGTATCTTAAAATATACTGACACCTGTAACAGAAGGCCACATGCTATCAAAGTTTATCATTAGTGACTTTTACATTAACAGTGGCCAAGATACAATGATAAAACAGCATCCTGTGTAACACCTATGGATCCAATAGACATTAACAAAACATGGATACAACGAAGTTTTTCATACAATTCATAATTTCAATTTACTTAAGTAAGCCTATTTTATAGTAAAAATTATATAATGTGCACTTAAAGGGGTCATGACATTTGCCTTGATCATTTGGCATAAAAGAGGCCTTTGTACCATTAAAACATCCTGCAAGTTTCAAAGCTTAAAACCTCTTCCTCATTGTAAACACAGCATTTATTTAATCAAGTTCCAACAGTGGCTTGTTTGAGTCCGAGGTGCCAGATGACGTCAACCGGCCGCTGTTGTTCGCATAAATACCACCCCCAGAGCAAGACATAGATGAATCCACATCTTCCCACCATAGGCCCCACCCACTGGCGTTTAGTTGCTTGATTACACGTGATTACGCTGAATGAGATTTAATGGCATCCCAGATTGTGTCTGAGGACTGTTCGGAGCGTTTTGTTTTATAAACAAGGCACAGTGTCATGGAGAGTTCACAAAGAAACATTTGTTGAAAGATGAAGCAGAACTAGATCTGACTGCAGCTGCATCACAAACTGTAAGTAAATGATTTCATAATGCTTTGTCTGGAAATGACAGTTTTATTTTGATTATGTTGTCAAAACACTCACATGCAATAGCGAGGGCGTTTATACTGTTTCCTATGCAATGATGTTAGCCAATTATAACAGTGGTGGATTACTGACAGAAGTCTTAAAGGACCCGCCCCTTAAAACAGGCCATTTTAGAGAGGGTCAGATTTTTTTCCACATATTTATGCTTGTTTTGTTTTGGG